>NW_010586512.1:180328-193985 GCF_000705375.1 Tinamus guttatus
GGCCAGAAAGCCTCTGCTTAACTCCTGAAGTAGCTGCCGGCTGTTGTTTGCTGCCAAGTGTGATAAAAAGACTGAACAGTCATATTTCCTCTATAAAAAAAATACTACTGCTTAACTGTAATCGGCAGCGCAAGAGCAGTTGTAAGCCCTCGACTCAGTGTTGTGCTGTGAGGGCTGTATTTAGTGCGTGGTTTAAGGCTACCACACGCCATGCAGCGCCACATGATTCAGCTTTTACATGCTGCGTGTTTCAAAAAGCAGAAGTATGAAAATACAGACATGTCAGACAAATCACTGTAAGTCATATCTCTGTTGCAATCGTAAAAGCAGAAATGCAGAAATGCAAAGCACACCAATCCTCTGTGATTGCTTCAAAAAGAAAGCCCCTTATGAAACAGCTTCACAAGCGTTTAGCAAATTTAAAGGTCATGCGAAGTTTAGCAAGGGCTCAGTTGCTCAAGCTTCAGGGAAATCTGCTTTACTGATTAGCATAATAGAGAAGTGCTTTTAGCTCTTGAGGCAGGCAAGCCGCCCTTCACGCCTCTGACCGTGTCTCTGGGATTAGTGCAAGGGGATTGCAGAATGGTTGGTGTTAATTAGGACAAAAAAGGGGAAGAAACTGCTGATGCTCAGGAGGACTTGCAGCCTCTCTGCCCACCGTTTGCTACACACCGCGCAGGGGACTTGTGACGAGGCCTGGCCCCAGTGCCACCTAAAGCCCCAGGCTGAAGAGATGCGTCTGCTGCTGTGACCGTGGCCATGGCGGAGGGTGAGCTGAGCCTGCGTTCCCCCTCATGGTGCTGTTTCATGGTCACAAAGCACAGGGACAAGGGGCGGTTGGCATTAGGTGCAAGGTACATGTGTGGTTTTTTGAAACACAGAAGTACAGAAGGCTTGAGGTGGGAAGGACTTCTGGAGATCTAGTCCAAGTAGGGACAACACAAGCAGGGACACCTACAGCACATGGCACAGGATCACATCCAGGTAGGTTTGAGTATCTCCAGAGAAGGAGACTCCACAGCCACAGTTCTGTTCCAGTGCTCAGTCACCGTCAGAAACACGTTTCTGTTTTCCACATCCAAATACCTGCCACCAGCTGTTGCATTCTTCTCCTGTCTAGGGGCTGTGATTCAGTAAAGTGCTCTAAATCCAGTGGCTAAGGTTCTCTCTCATATTATGTAATCAAAATCTTATTTTTATTTATGTTTTATACCCTTTTGGGGACTGTGTGTGACATGCAGCTGAAGCATAGTTGATGGGATGTCATACACCAGTAAGTTCATAGCATATTTTCCCAGGCACCTGAGTGAAATGTTCAATAATTTTTACTCAAATGGAGAATCCAAACTTTGAAAAATATGTAGGGATTAGCTTTTCTGGAGCTGTACTTACCAGACTGAGGGTCAGGTCATTTTACAGGTGTTCTCTCATTAATAATCACACTACATGTGTTTTTTGTGAAATATAAACAGGACAACATCTGTGATTTATGTTTCTGATTTAGGAGAGCAGAGAAGAATTTATGTGCCCATCCTCGATGTGAAGATTCTTATATATTTCTTTAAATCTATGTTTCAAAGGACAAAAAGTGTTCTGGGCCTCTGGGAAGTGTAATCTTGCACGAGCTGCGTGTAGGAAAGTAAACAGAAGATCAGAAACTCTCTGCCAAATAACAAACCTTAAAAAAAAAAAAGGAAAACATACTGCTTCCTCACTGATTTTTAACCTTGAGCAGACTTCTGTCCGGGCACATACTAGCTGAATGGTCCGAAAATGCAGGCAAATGACATAACTTATTGCAGCCCAGTGTCCCTTATTTTTCCCCTTCTCCATCAGGAGCTCACAGCCCCAGACATGGATCCCAGGCAGAAGAAGCCTCTGCCACTGCCCTGCTGCGGTCCAGAGGCGCAGGAGTGAGTTGGCCAGTGACACATTATTTTTCCTTTGTTCCAGGACAAAGGCCGGGCAAGGCTTGGAGGTCTCTGCCCTGTGGCGTGAGAAGACATCACACTTGCGGCCAAGGACACCTCCAACAGCCAAGGACCCAGGCTGCTCACTGAGGCACATGTGAGTCTGGAGAAGGATGCAGGTATTTTTGGAACAAAAGCTCATGATTTCTGTTTTTCTGATATGCAGCTGTGTATCAAAACTTTTGTTTGTGCTTGCTTATGACAACTGGAGATGTAGGTGAGACTATGAAAGCAACTTACAGTATTAGGAGAGAGGGTTTTATGGCAGCAATTATGTTTAGACACTGTAATGCAAAACAGTGTCTAGAGACAGCTCATAGAAAAAATAAAGTAACTTTATTAATTGTGATTTACATGTGGATTACAAGAGCTTTAACTGGTAAATCAGGGCGTTTCTGGAAAAAATGCCACCTTTTGATCTTTGAGTATTATTTTGTTACTGCAAATATTCTGAAAATGTTGTACCAGTTCTCTATTTCCTGGGAACTAAGCCCAGAATAAGCCCAAGACTACAGTTACGAAGGTCTGTGGAGGAAAATAGTATTTAAAACATAAACTCAGAACACTTATTAGAAAAAATCATTTATTCTGTTGCCAATAGCATCTTCCAGTTATGTACTAGCTGTGGAGTCAACCCCAGACCCCTATATAGACATGTAAACTCTTGAAATATCATGAGACATGCTCACAGTGGGATAACAGAGCTGCTGGAGTGTGTGGGATGTTGTTATTGTCTTCGGGCTTAGCATAAATACAATCAAATAGTTATTTCAGTGTTCTCCTGGTAAATTGCCTGCCTTAACTCGATAAACCCCTTGCTGTGCTGGCAAAAAGGAGTCATCCCGAGGGAGCTGGTATCCACGGCAGTTCTGATCTCAGCATTGCTTTTGGTCCCCTGGAGCAAGCTGTGTACTCTGTACAGTATTGTCTGCACAGCAAATACAAGGCTCTTGGTGCTCGCACATCTAAACGGAAAAGACCGCATAAGGTAACTTTAAATGGTGTTTGCCCAGTGACCTTGGCCTAACAATTAACTTTAGTACCACTCTGGTGTGGACTAAGTGCTCGTTCCTCCACATTCTCATTTTTTTGGGTCATTCACTGGAAATTATCTAAGTATCATTTATTGGAAATGATCTGTTTTGTGCTGCTTTTCTGAGAATCATTTCAGATATTGGTAGATGAAGAACAAGTTCTTCCCTGAGGTGATTTTATTCACAAATACACTCCATATCAATATTAGCCTTTAAGGAATAAAGCTGTAATGTGCTTAAGCTTGCCAGGGTGTGAGAGCATGGGAACATATCATTCCTGATTTAAGTTTTATGGCTCAAGGCCTAAAGGACAAGTGGATCCTCCCTTCCCCCAAAGAGCTGGATAGGAATGGAAACCCAGAAGGGCTGGGCACACTTTTGGCTTCTGGTAGGGAGCAGGGAAAGCTGAACAAAAGGCTCTGATGGTAAGAATGAAAGAGGGTTCATGTAGTCTGTGTGGGTACAGAGGAGCCTTACTATTCCACACATCTGTCTTCCTTGTTCAGGGGAAGGTGAAAGCTGTCATCATTGAAAGTGCTTGTCAGTCCAAATACCTTTCTTCGGTTATACTACTGATTCCTCCCTCCCTGCAGTATTTTGGCATAAAACAAAATTAATATTTTTTTTAAATAAAATGTTTATAGCAAATTAAATGTACTTGAAGCAGCAACAGTGGCAGAAGTGCAAGCAGACCTAGCAGACTGGTATTTGGCTAGATGAGTCTATGAGCCACAGATCCACAACAGCGGTAGCGTCCAAAGTGTGTTAAAAAATGGCCATGCAGTAAAAGTGCAGGAATGATGGAAGCAGTAATTATGCTTTTATAAGAAGGACAACCCAGCTCCGCCTAGGGTAAGTGACTGCCCTGATCAAATGCTACAGTTTGGACCTCTGGGTAGAAGAAATTCTTGGCCAAGTCAGAAGGGAAAGGCTAAGCATTATTTCAGAAATCTGTTCTATAGTCAGATTTGGGATTTTTCACTAGAAACTGTGTGTTCATATATAGAAACTGCCTACAAATGATGCAAAGATTTTACATTAAAAACTTACAGGGAGTTCCAATATTTGAAGCTCACTAGTTTATCAAATTATCATATGATTTCCCCCTGAGATTCATTAGGGCTGCTCTGCTCTAGCTTACAGTTACTATATCAAAGTATTACATGCGTGATGGTTAGAAAGGTGTCTAGTTTGAAAAGCAGCTTTATGTTGCTCGGTATGTCTTTAATTCAGGTTCTCTCATAGGTATGAAAGCCTATGATCAGGATCCTATAACTTGTCTATAGCACAGACTCTGTATTATAGTGACTCCCTCCTTGATTATACATGTTATTTTCGTTGGTGCTCAAGCTTATCTTCCACATTAAAAAATTAAGGACATTCTTTGAATTAAGCTGAAAAAATCACCATGCACTACTCATATCACTGTTATTTGTTAGGGCAATTTCTTGGAAGAAAATACTATTTTGACAGAAAATGATTTTGTGCTGAGCAATATCAGTCAATGTTTCTGTTATAAATTTGTGTTTTCAATTTTATGTTCCATTTTTCACCAGGGATACCCAGCATCTGGACATAGAAATTGTATTTATTTTCATAGGCATAAATATCTCCAAATGGTGTTTGCCTCTTTTTTTTTGGGGTGGGGGTGGGGGTTAGTTTGAAACAAAATTATAAACTTTTTTGGCAATGTGATTTAAAAATTTAATCTATTTTGTAATTTATTTTTCTGCATGAGACAACTTGAAGTGCCTGTAACATGGAAGGGCTTTCTTTTACTAGCTGTAATAGTTATTTAAAAATAATTGTAACCAATTTCATAGCAGCTCAAATCCACCACATGGCAGTGAGCCTTCAACATCACTTTTGTCTTCCCAGTGCTCTTGGGGTAGCTCTGTGCAAGATTCATGATATCTTTGCCTGTTTTTAAATTGACACTAATATATCTGATTTCTAACAGCTTCCCGTATAAGCGCATCCTGTTGAGATAACCAGCAACCCTGTAGGAGCCACATTGTGTGAGTCACTGTTTCGGTGGCAGGGCTCCATGAAAGTGTGGCTGCAGTCTTTGCTGAGGTGTTCTGGGCCACGCTGTGTAGAGGAAGGTGTAAACTAGCATGCTTGCTAGTTTATGAAGACATTGAACCCTTTAACGACCAGGGAATACTAGATAAAGTTTTGCAGTTCTCCACTTACACCAGGAGGAACCAGACTTTGCTTGTTGGTGGCAAGCAGCCCTGAAGAAATTGCTAATTTGTCAGGCAGTTTGATTACTTAATGAGAAAAAAAAAAGGGAAAAAAAAAGAAAGGAAATACAGTAGGGAATGTAAAATGTATCTTTCCTTTTGTCTTTGATAAAGGGTTATAATAATGCATTTGCAACTGATTCACCAAAGTAAAGACCCTAAAAAGAAAAAACATTGTTATCCAACTATGTTTTCTGAATGCATGGTATTTGGTGCAGTCATTTAAAACCTGTAATTTATGTCCTCATGGCATATGAATTGCTACAACTGCCACACCAGTTTTTTTCTCAAAGGAAAGCAAACAGAGCCAAAGAAGGATCCATAACAGAAGTTTTCCAGTTGGAATGATGTCCAAGTCTTTAATATCTCATTTGAGCCAGTGGAACAGTTCCAGCAGTTCAAGCCACAACACTACTACTTACTGGAATTAATAACTTTGGTAGGAAGCTCACTTGTACAGTATGTGTTCAGTATTCAAATGGGTGTATCAAATTCTCGGAGTCTTTTGAATGTTTTTTTTCACACTGTCTTGCTGCATGCAAAGAGAGGTCCCTAAATATGAGAAGATGCTATTTTATTTTTCAAAACCTTGTGATAGTTTTTGTCAAACAGACCGCTGCAGCTTCTTTAGCGGCAGACACAGTGATTTGCCACGAAGAAAAACACTTGGTAAGGGGTCCTAGTTCACCATTTTTTAATGTGTCACACTTTCAGATGAGAAATGTCTTGGTTATGTGGCAGATCACTCAGAGACAGAATCCAAAGATAAAATAATGTATTTGATCAAAAAACAGTGTCTTGCAGTAATGAAACGAAGTTACAGATAAAGTAGCAAAGCATGTTGTTAAGATTATATTTATCAATAAATATCTTCAAAAGTCACCTCAGCATCTCAGCTAACTTCTAGCCCTTCTTCACTGATTTTGGAAGCCCTATTCACTCAAAATGGATTTTCTTTGTCTGAGATGGCTGTTTCCCTCTTTACTGACCTCCCTGAATCACTGAAAGAGAAGAAAGGAGTGCAGAGGAGAAGCTAAGGATTTTCTTATATCCTAACTGCAAGCAATACGAATATCCTTTTTTTTTTCTTTCCGATTTAAAAAAGATTTAGTTGAGTCTTGTGACTAGATTCTTAGAAGTGATTCTGTGAGGAAGAGAGCACATATTTGACTACCACAGGCTACCGCCTACCTCCATAAGTTGTTACCTTTGCATTTCTACTGCATATTGTAATCACTACACTGTTGATTTTACATGCCTTTTCTCTTGGCACATTGGTAAGGTCTTATACATAATGTTATGAGATGTAATAAATGCACAACCTAATTTCTAGATCCAGTTTTTTTTTTTTTTTTTATGATGCCAGCAGTGGTAAAGCTAGAAATGGGTTATATTATTTGTGAACCTCTGCCATACCTATACTCTGTTCCATGGCTTTTCCCTGGGGAACAACACAAACCCTGTGATACCTGTATTTCTTGGTCCCATATAGAGTGCTAAGGATCATTGACTTCCCTCAACCTTGCAAAGTCAGATGAGGCAGGTAGCTGGAGGAGATAACATCATCAACCATTGCATCTAAACCCACTATCAAATACGCATTAACATTATGCAATATTAATTCAGAGTATACACAGTTCTCTCAAAGCAAGTGGAATAAATGGTGAGTATCTTTGCAAGGAGATTCCAATGAAATAATTCAATGATTGTGTTGTTTAAACTTGTATGTATGTCTCTCAGGGTAGCATTAAAAAATTCCCTTCTCGTCCTTTTACCTCCCACTCTTTTACATTCCACCTCCCGCTAAGAGAAAATTTATCTGGGAAGTCTTTGTTCAGAGAAGTGAATCACTAATAGATTCAATTATAGATTAGATTACTGAAATCTAAGTTGCAAATTATAATAACGACATTACATTGGAACTTACATGCAGAGCATTTTATCTAATTGTTTTATAACATGAAGTACATTTATATATATGTATTTTAAATCTACCAAACATTACTGGAAGTAATGGTAATTATATTAACGAGAACTGGGAAAATGGAAATAATATCTTAATTTTCAACTAGTCTGTGCAGTTCAGGAGACAATGGAGGAGTAAACACCACGCATGGAATATCTCTAGTGAGCATTTTGCATGTGTGGGTGGTCTGTACGTGACATTGCTCTATACAGAAATATCATCTTTGCCTGCCGTCCTCTCACACAGCACGGCAACATCCTCCTGCGAATTCCCGCTGCATCTGAGATGTTTCAAGGTTCTGGTCAGCAACTGAGAAGTTACGCTCAGTACTTGGGGACAGCGCCTCAGCCCCCCACCAAAGATGCACAAACTGTGTTTCGGCTTGATCAAAAGCAGATTTCTTTTTTTTTTTTTGGAGTTGTGACTAATTGTGCTGGTAGAAGCCCTGTCTGCAAGGCACACGCTGCTTTCTCCGCAACAGGGAACGCGGGTTACATCAGGCATGAAGCAGTTGCTAGTAATGAGCATCACTTTTCTCTCTTTCTCAGAAGGCAAATTTGCTGTTTGCTGAGCAGCTGCTTACGGAGCTGTGTGGGAACGGTCAAAGCGCCAGTATTCCTGAGGTACCACGTGCACACGTCCTCCAATGCTCCAGCAGCCTCGTGAAGGTGCTCACGTGGTAGGTGCTCTCATAGCTTCGGACTCTGCTTATTTTGATGTGTGTCTAGAGTTTTCAATTTAAAACATCCACAAATATCACATCAAAACAGCACAAACATCCGCTGTTCCTAGGAGGGCAACTAGCTAATTAGTACAAGTAAAGTCTGTAGAAAACACACCAACGATGTGCGGACCTGATTCTTGTCTCATAATAGTGAAATTTAGACAAAATGTAATTGAAAATGTGTAAACACAGACTATGACCTTGCAGACTTTTTGTACAAACCTTTTAAAATGATGCAAATTCCTTCCTGAATATAAAAATTGCTCTCTTGGGTAATCTCTCCTAATAGTAATTCCCCTTACGGATTCCTGCTTGTTATGATTCAGATCTAAAAGCACCTCCAAGTCGAGACATGTGATGAGTAGAGACACCAGTGATGAACAAAAATATGTTAGGTCACAGCTTTCTCTTCAGATTGGGAGCACACCCTTGTAGCTGAGTGTAAAGCAGCATTTTTTAATTAATGAGAATTTTGGTTTTGGGGGAATGGTCTTAACTGAATGAAACAAAACATTTTCAAAATTTCCAGTGAATAGGAATTCGTTAGATGCTCTTCTAGGCATTTATCTTCTAAGAAATGAAAGTATGGATTTCCCTGGAATCTTGTCGGGTATTTCATTAAGTATTTTTAATCCAGATGTTTCAAATGCTTTAGAAACAATGAGCTGTTATTTTTGGAATGAATTTAAAGCTTTTTAAAATGAATGCCACATGGCAGACATATTTTAAATAATTACATGGTCTCCATGCATATATATCTACGTAAAGGCTTAGATAGGTCTAAATAACCTAATTCTAGAGTTTGGATAAAATACTTCAGGCTTTCAGTCTTGTTTGTTTCATCCTCTTTGTTTTCTTAGGTGCCAGATGGCATAGGAGTGTTTAGGAGACTCTAGGGAGTCTTTTGGTGTTTTCTCTGCTGGGAACCGAAACCATTCTAGACAAATACTTTTAGCTTCTCCTAAGAATGGTCTAATCAGCAAATGGCTCCAGCACTGCCTGTCTCACACTTGCTGATTTTGGCTACCTGGGCTATCAGTGTCCTCAAATGGCCCCTCAGTTAAATTAACCCCACCTCATTTTCCTAGCAGGACTCTCACAAGCTCTAAAAGCTAGATCGCACATGCATCTTTTATAGATAGGCAGTTCAAAAAGGCAACATGTGGAAATTGGAAATCTCAAAGAGAGGCAGCATCTATGCTACATAAGGAAAGATGAGATATTTTCTGGTAGATGGAAAACAATGTCAAATTACCCTTTAATTAATATTCCCCGAAGTCTGTTACCATAAGAACAGGCACTTGCCATAGCTGAGATTCCCTGTTAACCCCAAAACATTTTACAGAATTTGATGTCCTGGTCATGATGCCATAAACACTTGCTTTTAAACACATGAAAATCGATCATTCCCGTGCAGGAAGATAAGCATTCAGGATTGTTTGCAGGATGCGCCCTGCATCTGTAAAACTGCCACCCTTGTAGATGGTAGATGTAGAAATCTGTTATTCTCCTTTCATATCTGCTTAAATAAACAACTTTATTTATTTGAACAGGTGATCCTGATGGATTTGGAGAATGCCTTTTTTCTAAAACATGAATTTTAAAAGGTGTTTAGTGCGTTACAGCTAAACAGTGTTTTGACAAAGCAGAAGTTTGTTATGCTTACCAGCACCAAGAGCACTGATCTTCCAATGAGAGTAATGAGCAAATTATTTCCATTGCTAAAGCCACCGTGATGACATCAGGGCTCTTGCCAGAAATCTTTCAACTCGCCTTGTACCACTTGCACTGCACTAGAAGCTCGGATATAAGCATTTAGTCGTCTTATTCCCAAGCCAAACAAGCACAAGAATATCCTGACTTGGTCGCATCTCTGCCCCTTTGCGTTGCTCAAGCAACGGAGCCCCGGCGGCCATGGAGAAATGGGGAGGATGCAGCGATTTCTGCTTGCGTGCTGAGGAGGGTGGGCAAGAAGTGCAGCCTCCTGAATGTGGAAATCAGGGAGCTGAGCCCCAGTGAAGGAAAAAGAGGGCCCCTTCATCCCGCTTGTGGGGCAGGCAGATGCCCATGGAGCCTTCTCAGCTCCCTCCCCCAACAGATCTCCTGCCACCTCCCTCTTCTCTCTTGCCCACTCTTCCTCATGCACTTCCACTTTCTACAAGCCCCACCACGTCCATTCTCACACAGAACTTGGCTACCGCAGCTGCAAAATTAAAATTTTCCTGCACTTGGAGAAGCTCTGAGTCAGCTGCAGTAACCAGACGTTTGAAACTTTCCAGTCTAATAAGCAGATCACACTGAGTTCAATATGCATTTCTGAAATGTGAGAAAGGAAAAATCCAAAGAAAGGGAAAAGTTAGTTAGAAGCTACCATTCTAAATAAAAAATAAATAGCCACTCTGCAAAGTAAGAGCTTTGATGTTTCATTTACCACAAGTGCAGTGTGTGCAAAAAGGGTTTTAACTGTCAACTTCTACTTAAAAGTCCATTTCCATGTTGGCCCTTTTTATTTCCAGACACACGAAAGCAGACGGGGGAAAGCCACTACTGCTAGGCTCTGATTCTCCCATTTGTGTGCAAAAACTCTCAAGGCCAGCTATTTCACATTTTCACTCTTCTGCTGCTATTTCCCAACATGAGATCAATAATTTAAGGACATCTCACATGTATTTATGGGACCTGAGGTCAACCTTCATACTGATTTGCTTTCAATCCATAAGTATTCCCTTCCTCACTGTCAATTTTGTAGGCCTCCAGGATGTTATTCCAATTTTCCCTGGCATTCTTTTGCAGATTTATAGTTGAGAATCGTTTTCCATCCATCAGCTACTTATATAGAACCACTTCTGTTTCCCCTTAACTCATCTTGAATGTGCTGCCAAAGCATGCATGATTTGGTAATGATTTTGCTCAAAGGGCATTTCTTAGGCTGATCAATTGTTAGTTTTTCTATTTTACCTCCCTGTACTATATTTTTATAACATCCTTAAATGTAATCTGTTTTAGATGGAGCTTATCTTTTTCTTTACATCTGTGTAATAATTCTTTTTGGCAAATGTAAATTTTGCTTTCAGATTGGAACGTGTAATTGATTTTGATGCAAAGTAAATAATAACAGATTATAAGCGGACCTGTGATTGCAGCAGCAGGAAAGCAGGATGACATATAAAGAGAGGTTCACTTTTCTACTTTCCCTAAATACGTATGGGAGTTTTACTCTCATGCTGCTCAAGCAAAGACCTGGGGACTTTATTTACCCTCATTCCTCCCCATGAAATCTAATTTCGATACTAACTTCTTTCTGTGATGCGCCAGTCATACCTAGTAAGGTATGATCTTGATCTGACTTACCCTTCGTAGCTCTTATTGCTGGTGTTCTTGTCCTGAACAGGACTTTATTCCAAACCTCTCACGCACTGCTGCGATCGAGTGCTTTCCTCTGAAACATCCACCTTTCTCTCCTGTATGACATAGTGAGGATGTCGCACACAAATTACTTGCCAGCAAACTATTTCGACCTACTGTTTTCAAACCCTTCCATTGTAAGCCTCAGGTTCCCAGGGCTGAACAACCTACTTAATGATTGTATTTACTAGATTTTTTTATCCCCTGATAATTGCTGAATATTACTGCTTTTCGTTTCCACACTGCCTTAATCTGAGAATCTCCAAATTCTTAACAGATATTAATCTATGTCCCCTATGGAATATAATGAGTTATTATGAAACCACTTTTTTTTTTTAATTCAGAATTCAAGTAAAGAAAAACAAGACACAGAAAAGTTCATGAATTTCACATGCTCGGGCATATCCTCCCTGTCAACACATCTCTTTCAGGAACGGAAAGGTTAAGTCTGCTATAAAGTGTTTATTGTTAGGGTTATAATCAGTGATTGTCCCTAATGGAGCAGTTTTCTAACGCAGATAAGAGGTAGTCAGAAAAGACAGGCCTCCTCAGCCTCTTTGCTATGCCTATGTAAACATCCTTAATACATAAAACATGATTTACTTCCTTCCTGGCAGCCCTTTGTACCTTTAAAAATCTCTCTGTATATAGACAAGAGCGTTTTTTACTTGAAGAAGGTAGTCCTGAGGGGAAAGAAAGGAAAGCATTGTGTTTTCTTTAAACCCAAGGCAGAGTGTGGTTTGATTTCATTTAGTCTAGCAAACCACGGAGCCTCCCATCTCCAGAAGCACGTGCTCAGGCTGGCACAGCTCGCTCCACAGCGGTCTTCAAGCCAGTGGAGGGGTCGATACACTAGGGCCTCCTGCACCTCTCCAGCACCCCGCTGCGAGAGCCGTGCTCCTCACTGCGCAGCCCTCGCTCCCCAGGATGTGCATGGGGGCCGCCCAGGAGCTCCGTCCTGCCTCATGCCTCCGTAGCGGGAAGTCAGGCGCAGATTTCCTGGGCTTTCCCGGAGCTCAAGTACACTTCCCACTATCTCCTGGCATGGCACAAGGCAGCTGGGTACCAGCAGGGCTGGGAGAGGCTCCTGCCCCTCCTGTCCATCGCTGGGGCAGGCGGCTTGTCTTGTGCTGCTCTACGCCAACTTCTGCACTCTCCGGACACCCTGGAAATGCGGCAGGAGCTGCAGCACTTAGAATCATAGAATCATAGAATGCTTAAGGCTGGAAGCGACCTCTAGAGATCATCTAGTCCACCCCCCCTGCACACGCAGGGGCGCCTAGAGCACATGGCACAGGACTGCGTCCAAGCGGGGTTTGAAGATCTCCAGAGGAGACTCCACAGCCTCTCTGGGCAGCCTGTTCCAGTGCTCTGTCACCCTCACTGCTAAGAAATTTTTCCTTAAGTTCCTGTGGAACTTTTGGTGCTTCAGTTTCTGGCCATTTCCTCTATTCCGGTCGGTGACCACCACTGAAAAGAGACCAGCACCATCCTCCTCACTCCCTCCTTTGAGGTACTTGTAGACACTGATCAGGTCTCCTCTCAGCCTTCTCTTCTCCAGGCTGAACAGGCCCAGCTCCCTCAGCCTCTCCTCATAGGGCAGATGTTCCAGGCCCCTGATCATCCTTGTGGCCCTGCGCTGGACTCTCTCCAGCAGCTCCACATCCCTCTTGTATTGTGGGGCCCAGAACTGGACACAATACTCCGCTTGCTCGTTTTCATTGCCTCTCTTTCTACATGTCTTACATGACATAAAGAGGAATGTCTTGTCAGGCAGTCATTTTAGAGTCATTCTTTATTTTAGCTTGCTTAGGATAAAAAGAAACTATTTATTCACAAAATGAAAAATAGGCACCAGAATTACTAAGGTTTCTAAAAGACATAAGTGAAGAAGCAGAAGAAACATTTAAGCTATACATACTATTCCCAATAATGTCAAAAGATGACAAAAAATCTATCTATCTTATGAGCATGCTACAGCATTAGGAAATACCTCTTTTAATGTGGCATATTATCTTTTATAGCCAAGTTATTTTATGTCATTGAAGTCCTTCTGGGAAGACCTGGACAGATTTAAACTTATTCTACAAAACTTAATTTATTCCTTTTCAATCCAAGAGATGGTCTGGCCTTTTTTCTTTCTTTCTTTCTTTTTTTTTTTCTGAATTCAAATCTGCATTCTTTAATTTCCCAGAGGATGTGGATGCTTCTTTGCTAGAACAGCTGTCGTCTGCTGTACTGGTTGTGTATTTAGTGACTGCTTGCCTTAACAAGGCGTGTAACTTGTCCCTTCTTCCCTTTGGCAGGGTTGC
>NW_010586512.1:198009-211647 GCF_000705375.1 Tinamus guttatus
TTTTGTGTGTGTGTGTGTGTGTGGGCGCGCGCGTGTCCCATATTTTACGGATCTGGAAAATGATTGCAAAAGCCTTGGTGCTTTTCGGTAAATAGCTGTGTCTAGTTACATGAGGAAGAAAAATAGGTAAACAGACCCCCCCCTTCCCTCGCTCACACTTCAAAAAAGAAACCCCGTGCGAACAAATAAACCAGCAAGGAAGACAAACTTTGATCTCGATTAAGTGTGTAAAATCGAAGAGAATATACTTAAAAGATAGTATGCGATAAGTTAAATTTACAGGCAGTGTTGTTCAGTGGTATAAGAGAAAATTTGCAAAATTGTACAACTCTACAGGAATAGCAGTGTATCTGTTATTCACTATCTGTTTTAGGTCTCCTCTGCCCTAGATGGGTCCTGCAGAATAGGAATCAGGGAGAAATTATCGTGAAGTTGGCCTGGTGAATTGATTATAACCAGGGTTGCATTAGAGATCCGGAATGGCAGAGGAATATAATAGGTAATATTTTGACGTGGTTGTGTAGTGAATGAGTGAGAAGTAAAGAGTAACTCCCGAGGGCTTGGTGTCGTTTTTCCTTGACAAGATTCAAGAGTTCCTTCATGATCTCTGAAAATGTTGCAAAAAGAAGATTTTTGTAAAGTTGAGATAAATTTTTGAGAGAATGGTTATAATTCAGTTAGACGTAGTAGAAACAAGATCTGTTAACCCCCTGGGATCAGTTTCTTTTTCTTGCCCTGCTCTGTCCATGGGAATTCCAGGAGCCACATAAGGGTTTTGGGACTCTCTGAGCATGTGCCGTGGTGAGGACCACGGAAGCGCTATGGTAAAGTGGAGTGATTTTGACATGGCCGTGGAATGTAAGATCAAAGTGACGTGATGGAAATGGTAATACTTTGTTTTCTGTAAATAATTTGTTGAAGAAAAAACAAAAAACAATACAACTCCTGGTGTAGTGGGTTTGCAGATGTCTGCCTCCTATGGATGCTCATCCTGGCCCTCTAGGAAAGGTATTCTTGAGACTGAGTGAAGTTCAGTTGTCTATCTAATCAGGAGGAAAATAATTTGTGGTCTGTTTTGGGGTTTGTTTGCTTGCTTTTAATGGCTCTGCTCTTTTTTTCTAATACTATCTAGTAAGCTCAATATGCAAGTTATGTGACTGTATTTTGATTTCTCCATAGGTCTGGGACAAAAGTGAAAATGGGGATTGGCATTGCACTGCCAGCTGGAAGGTGTGTATTGATAATTACATAGTTACACCATAACTTCTCTAATGATTTGTCAAAATATGTTTAGCTCTTGTATAAATGCTTTTGTTTCTTGTAACTAATGTTCCAGTAAAGCGTTTCTCTGAAACATCTGTAACACCTCTCACTTAAAGCAGAGGTTGGATGCAGTTTTGTACTTAATTAGCTTGGCAGAATTTGTTATCAGTAAATGTACTGGTAACAAGAGTATGGAAGGTGGAAAACAGTGTCTGTGTCTTTCATTGAATGCCTCCTTTTTACATATTCTAACCCTTACAAAAAGGGAAGAGACTGGTCTAGTAAATGTTTACAGTATTGGGCTGTCTGTATTTTTTCATAACATTTCTGAAGAAACATCATATGAAAACAAGTCTGTCACCTTAATTAGGATAACTGGGGCATTCAGTTTTTTAATTTTCATTTAATATCTATATAATAGGAATATATAAACACTAAACCTTACAAATGGAAATGTAACTGAAGGTTTTGAGTTTTCTTTAGAAATGAAGCATTCATTTCACCGAGTGTGAAAGAGGAATTTGTTATGAAGAAGATGAGTAATGTTCTGCATATGCTTTGAAAAAGTCCAGGGGAACTTAAAAAAAAATGGTAATGGCTGAAAAATGAGAATAATCCTTTAATTTTTGCATCAAGGCAAGATCTTACCTTGCAACCATTTGTTGGAACTTATTGTTTAAAGCAGTAATAAATAGATAAATAAATACACTTATATATTACTTATATAAATAAAACAAGCCTTGAAATAGACTTACAGTAATTACCAATAGAAGTGAGACTTTGCAGTGCTTAGAGAAATAAACAAATTCAGCAGTTGCTATGTAACTTTGAGCTTTATGAAAGAGGAATAATCTTACAACTTTCTAGAATTTACTTTTTTCAGCAGTAGAAAGGCTGATTGCTTGGAATTACGCAGTACATATATTTCCCTGGTCTAGGATGTTTTGGCTTTATCTTGCAGACGCATAGTGGCTCTGTGTGGCGTGTGACGTGGGCTCATCCAGAGTTTGGGCAGGTCCTGGCTTCTTGCTCTTTTGATAGAACTGCAGCTGTTTGGGAAGAAATAGTGGGAGAGTCAAACGATAAACTCCGTGGGCAGAGTCACTGGGTGAGACTTTGATGTATTAACTACAGTTTTCATATGTTTTCATATAAACATATTTTCTATTCCTTTATAATTAATTTGTTTATTATAATGGACTGAAGTTTTCAAATGTTTAATCTCTAGAATTAAGCAGAAGACTAAAGATAAAATTTTTTCGTAATACTGAGTTACTGGACACTTCTGTTTCTGCAACTTATTCCGTTTACAAAGGGAATTCTAGGTCTAAAGAGATTATTTTGCAGGTATTTTTGATGTATAGTAGTATATATCGCAGTCAGCATGTTCTTCTGTCTTTTAAATGTTGTTTACTTTAGGTTGTTAAAATACCTACTGTATACTGAAGTTTTATAAAATTAAAATACATAACTGTGAAAACTTAGGTACCATTGGCACCCATTGTGGGGTACAAAAAAAAGCATTCCTGTGCAGGAGGCAGTTGAGACTTCTGTTTTTCATCTCAAACTTGTACTAATTGACAAGAGAGGAGAGAATTTGGAAAAACAAGAGCTTATATTGTTTTGTTTTTCATCTTACCGAATGTCACAGGTGCCTTGATCTGTCACTTCTCATGTAAGTTAGTTCGTAAAGATCTTCCTTTAGTTTAGATGGAAGAGCTAGTATACGGAATGCATACGGTTAGGTGATCCTATAAAGCAGAGCTCTTACACTTCCATTAGCTTTCCTCATAATATGTTTTTTTTTTTTTGATGGAAATTGCCAGCATTTCCTTCAACAATTTCCCTCTTCGTTTGCAGGTGAAGAGGACAACTCTAGTGGACAGTCGGACATCTGTTACAGATGTTAAGTTTGCTCCCAAGCATATGGGTCTTATGTTAGCAACTTGTTCAGCAGATGGAGTTGTAAGGATCTACGAAGCCCCAGATGTGATGAATCTCAGTCAGTGGTCCCTGCAGCATGAAATCTCATGCAAGCTCAGCTGCAGTTGCATTTCTTGGAATCCTTCAAGGTATATTATTAAGCCTATAGGTGCTGCTGTGTGAAGTTTTAAGCAGCAGATCTAAAGAGTTCTGAAATGCTATGGAGTGAAATACCCAAAATGCTCAGAGGAACTTAAGTATGCATTAGGGCTGAGAAAAAGCTAGTGACAGTTCCTGTAATAAAGCCAATTTGACTGAACCAAAGACGCTTTTATAAGATTCTCCCATTCTGCTTGGCAAATACTCTCAGCTTAATTTTGATAAATAATAAGATACAGAATTACTGAATGCCTTTTATTCTACAAAGCTCACTTGAGATTTTCCTATTAGCAAGTGTTTATAAACATTGCTTTTTCTTTAATCCTGAAGAAAATTGTTGCTATTGATAATGATTTTGGCATGGTAATTCCTGCTTATAAGTGCGGAAAACTGCATAAAGTATTGTAGCATAAATTCCTTTCAGATTTGTGAATGGAAGAACATGTCCCTTCCAGTGCAATGAAGGGTACTGTGCTAGGCACCCCGGGAGAGTTGCTCACAGAAGTGCAAAGCTTCTGTGCCTGGAGCTGTGCCCTCCGTGGTTTGCTTAGCTCTTCGGATGGGAAGTGTGGTGCTGGAGCAGTCCTTGCCCTGGAGAGTTTGTGTGGGCAGAGCTCCTGCTTTACCTGGCGTCCTGCAACTTCCCCCAGCAGCAACAGGAAAGGGGAGAAGTAATTAAATAATTCAGGGCTGAGCTGCTTTGGATCCTGTTCCCTTTGGAAATACTGATTTATTTATCTAATTATTTTCCCTGTGGAAGCACCAATCTGTATCCTGCTGCTACTTTTTTCTTTCTGTTATTTATTTTATTCATGTAGTTGTAGTCTCTGCTGAACGATCAAAATGCAGCATTTCTCTTTGATGTACTGGGTAATGTTAAAATGGATAACATTAGAATTCATGTATGTATACCCTGTAAATGTAATTTTTCTTCTGAAACCTGAATGAAAGTTTGCTAAATCAATAAGGAATAGTTGCAGATAGGATGCAGGCTCTGCTATGTAATATATAGGGAAATCTTGACTGCAGATGACTACGTAAATTAAATTCTGTTCTCTGGATTAATACATTATCGTGGTCTTAGACTGCCAAATAATGTTTCTCTAATTTGTCTGCATTTAGTTTAGTGTATGAGTTGAGCATTTAAGACAACAGAATTGAGATTGCACAGATAACTGAATGGCACTTATCAATATTTTAGTGAGGTCTTTTTTCTTTATAGATTTGTACGTGAAATCTTTCATTTTTTCAGTACTTTTTTGCTTACATTCTGTGAAATGATGTATAAATATAAAATACTTATTTTTCCCTTTTAGCTCTCGAGCTCATTCGCCAATGATAGCTGTAGGAAGTGATGACAACAGTCCAAATATATTGGCTAAAGTTCAAATTTATGAATATAACGAAAATACCAGGTATGCAAAACAATTAACTAGTATAACATTTGTACATTTTAGAATAGTTTTTAGCATGTGTCCTTTTATTTTATCTCCATCATTACATGTGGAGAAGAGTGGTAAATGACTTGCTCCTCAGCGTTGTTCCTGGAGAGTTTGTCGTGGTAAAAATGCCCAAAGTAATTGGTAGCTGATGTTCCTACACCACAAAATGGGAAAAGGGACAAGGGACATCAGCATATACACTAGCGGAAATGGACGTTGTGTTTTTTTTTTTTTCCCCTCAGTGTGTAAATGCCAATGTTTTTAGCAAGGTTTTAAAGTGGGAATTGTTGTTTTTCCTTCTTATAATATACAAATTTAAATTAGCACAAGGAACTAATAGGACTGTAATTGAAATTTGAGTTGCCCTGCTGTAGGCACTGTTTTTTAAAGGCTGCCTTAAAGATACTCAAAAATGTAACCGTACAGTGTTAAAGAGAAAATGTTAGCAAGTTCTCCGAATTATTAACATGCTGTAGAACTTACATGGTTCAGATTGTAGAGTTAAGAATTCAGTAGCAAATGTGCCAAGAAACATATGCACAACGACTTCTAAGTTCATAATGGCAAAGAGCTTCTGTTTCACTTAGAACGACTACTGTGTGAATGGAGAAGAGATGTTTTGTAGATTTATGCTTTGCTACAGATGATGATTTCTGTGCATCCACAGTAAAGAAAAGTTGGTGTAACTTACCTTGTTATACCAACGATGAGAATATAATGGAATGCATGTTTATCCTATAGCAAAGTAGGCAGATAGTGGTCTGCTTAAAAATTTGGAAAACTGGATAAGTTGTTATAAATTTCCTTTATTTCCCTTTTCCAGCTCGCAGAAATATGTTCTTTCTACCAGAAGCCTTACTCGTTTGTATGATTTAGCCCACTGTTAGTAGCTATTGTCATATATCTGATGCATTAAATTTCTAAAGAAATCTCTTTCTAATTGTTACTTACTTCTTTCAATTTAGTGTTAGGAAAGTGTTCTTATTTTTGCAAGTCTCATCGGTAATCCGTCTGTCCCTATTTCCTTATGGGTGGCTCATTTAAACTGCATCACTGGCAGCTTGCATGGCATTTAAGTTTAACTTATCTGCTTTTCTACAGAAAATATGCAAAAGCAGAATCTCTTATGACAGTCACAGATCCTGTACATGATATTGCATTTGCTCCAAATCTGGGAAGATCCTTTCACATCTTAGCTGTGGCAACCAAAGATGTGCGGATTTTCACGCTCAAACCGCTAAGGTGAGCTTTAAAAGAATAGAGTTCAGTATGATATGATGCATGCTATATAGTCTTTTAGAAGCAAGGGGAAAACAAATCTGGGAAGCAAGGAAAATACTTGTACCTATCTAAATCCTGTAATCTATGCAGAATTGTTTTTAGGAGCCTGATTTTTAAGATGACAAGACAAAAGAATAGTTTTGTCCAGATGTCTCTTTAACATTCCTAATGTAGTAATAATTATTGCATAAACTCCTTGAAGGAGGAATTTTTGTAGGGAGTCCTTTTGTTTGCATGTTCAAGACGGACCTTGGAACACTTGTGTGTAATACTGTCACTTCCTCTTGAACAGGAAAGAATTGACTTCTTCTGGAGGACTAACAAAATTTGAAATTCATATTGCGGCTCAGTTTGATAACCACAACTCCCAGGTGTGGCGAGTGAGCTGGAATATTACAGGCACAGTGCTCGCCTCCTCCGGTGACGATGGCTGCGTTCGGCTATGGAAGGGTAAGAACTCCAGAAGTCGTGCACTTGCAGTACGGTTAGCTCTGAGGTGTGCTAAAAATAGACTTAAGAAAGCTTAAATCATTATTGGAGTCTTAGGTTCTTTTTATTTCCTGAATAGTAGATTTAAAAATTCCTCTGCATTTTGAGAAGAAAATAATTTTTTTGTGCTTAAACACTTATTTTGTTGTGTGATTTAGCTGCTGTGAATAGTTGTTCTTGTAATAACTAATATACCTTTTTTTTTTTCTCACTGGATTAAAATTGATAGAAAATTGTTTAAATTAAGACATGTATAGCTTTGCTGTCTTTGACTAATGCCAAAACCAAAAAATTTTTTACTCACCAGTAGCATTCATGCAAACTTTTTTTTTTTATTTTCTTGTTTAAAAATTTCAAAGCAGCAACAAAAATCAGTGGCATTTTTCGTTAGCCATTTTCATTTGTTCTTGATTAGCGTTTTAATAAGGATAAAATTAATTCATTCTTGCTGTTGCACAGAACTGAGGTTTAAATAATAGGTAGGCAGAGGCTGTCAGGCAGCTAGAAGGCCAAATTTTCAACTATTTCAATTTATGTATGTATTTATATGTATTATATAAATATAATCCTGATTCACACTAGCTGTGACCATTGAAATACAATTGTTTTAAAAGCAGATCCTCGGGAAATTAACTTTTTGTCATTTGTATATGTGTTTTCAGCAAATTATATGGACAACTGGAAGTGCACTGGTATACTGAAAGGTAACGGCAGTCCAGTCAATGGTAGCTCTCAGCAGGGAGTTTTTAATGCCTCTCTAGGTTCGGCGAATACGAGCCTGCAAAACTCCCTAAATGGATCATCTGCTGGCAGGTAGGCTCATTAGTGCAGAAAGTGGATTTCAGAAAATACTGTTCTCTGAATCTTGTTAAGTCTTGGCTTAATAATCTTGCCTGTCATTTTAAGTGCGTTGTTATTTGTTGCTCTAGTGCTTATCCAGGCTATGCTGGATTTGCTCTAAGGTGGTGGATGTTATACTGGTGTTTAGAGGAAAAATAAGAAAGCAATAACCTACACTGAGTCATTTTGTTTAAATAAGTAATTCAAACAATTGCTTTTACTTTATTCCTTTCACATTATTTAGTTTTTTTGAAGTAGTTTCAAACAAGGGGAAACTTCATGCCACTGAATAATGCTACCCTCTGAGATAAATGTTTATAAGTTAAGTGTGAGCACCAGCCGCTATTTCCATTTTCGATTGGGCTGATTCAGCAAAAAGAAACTGGGGAAGGATATTTCATAGTGTGTAGTTTAATAATTGCTTACTAGCCTTAGTTTATTTTACTTGCATTTTTGCAGGTGTAACATCAATGGAATAAAAGCTTTACTTTTTTTTTTGTTAATCTTGTTCATTCATATGGAGTTCTTTTTGCAAACTTTTTTGTCTCAACTATGCTTTTCTTTTGTAATAGTTCGTGTTTAGTAGGTAATCTTAACTGCGTGAACAAAAATAAATCATTTGAATCATTTGTCCGCACTGAAATCTAGAAATACTCTCACTAAACTCTTAAAACTCACATTGTGCATGGAATGTGTGTAGTCACTCCACAGATATGTCTTGTACAAAGACTCGATGGGACCACATTCCAAGGCAGCAACTTCTGAGCAAGTTCTGTGACCATGGTTACTTTTCCTAGTTCAATGCAATTGCCTCCATTTCCATATACAACTGCTGATGGGACTTCCAATTTAAAATATTATCTGTGGAGTACTGTGCCATTTTGCTTTTGGGGAGTCTGGGTACATCTGGTTTCTTTTTCCTTTGGCAATGACTCTTGAATGTCAGTTCTGGCTTCTAGCCCCCAAGTCCTGTTGAACAGGGAGAGACTCCCATTTTTCCTCATAAGATACATAGGAGCAGAAGAGGTCCCAGCAAGGTGGGGGTCCCAGCAAGAATGAAGACCAAAACATTATTAGTCGTCTTTTTCCAGGAGGGGCTGCTTATGTTGCAGCAGCAGTGCTGAAACACAGTCCTGTCTTGGAAGTGTGATGTCCATAGCCCTCTGACTGTGCTTGCCTTGCTCTTATAGAGAGATAAAGACCATTTCACACCTCTGCATCTAAAACGGAGCTGCTGCCAACCAAGGAGACAGCCTTGCTCTAGTGGGTGCTTACGTCCACTCCCCTACGTCAGTACTGGCCATTGTGAAACTGAAACTTGCTTTAATTTCCCATAGGCAAAAATTATTTTAGGCTCCAGCTATTATTCTGTATTTTGAAAGCTGTTGTTTTTATTGCTCTGCTCCAATGTAGAGTTCTTTTTTTTTTTTTTTTTGAGTTGTGTGTGGCTGTGGAATTTCAGAAAATATATATATATAATATATAAGTAATATATAATTTTTTTTGGTCTTAGGGTAGAACTTTGCTGTAGAAAGGATGCATTTTACTGCTTTTCTTTTGTAATCTCATTGGCTTGAATTGTGTAAACATTGCTGCTAACTTTTTTTTAACGAATTAACATTTTTAATGCAGATTTATGTACTGACACTTGTCCAACTTGGTATGATACATGGAATTTATTTTGTCTGTGGCTGTATATGTTATGTTTCAGTGTTCATCCATTTAAACACTTAAAACAGCAGAAGCATTGCTAGATTTCAGCCTTTCAAAAAGTTTTGTTAGATGCATTTTAACACATTAAACTGGTTTTAGGATGATTGACAATGTAGACTGGGGGGGAAAAGAGTCAGTAGTGCTGTGTTGTTGTGCTGATAATCATGTGTGTCTAGATCTGTGATACAATTTCCCTTCTCCATTTGTATTATGTCCTTTTTAACAGAAAGCAGAGCTGATACCAAGCTAACTGGAGTAACTTTGGTGTTTTGCTGCTTGTTGCATGCACACAGGAATGGAAAGCGAGCTCCTTTTTCCCCTCCCCAACGCCGTTTGACCTCTCCCAAGACACCAGCAGCCAGCTCACTACCAAACGCAATTCCAAAGGCCTTTCTAAAACATATTATATACTTTTTTTTGTACTAGCCAACACAGTTTGATACTGTTGGAATTTCTGGTAGAAAAATAACTAGAGAGGCTCCTGTGGAAAAAAAAATCCATCAAAACATTTTTTTTGGAAAGTTAAATTAAAATTAAATCAAAGCATTATTAGTTCATGATTAAAAGTGATTTTTTTTTTTGGTCCTTGATTGAGATGGGAGGAGGGAAGTGACCATTAAAATAGTTTTACTTGAAATTGTTTCTATAGCTGATTGTTTTATATTTCAAAGTGTTTAATATCTGA
Organism: Tinamus guttatus; assembly: GCF_000705375.1. The sequence goes on from NW_010586512.1 coordinate 207,805, forward strand.
TTAAGGTACCCATACGTCACACCTCTGTAACTGCTCTGTAATATATGAAGCTGTAGTCTTAAAGGGATAAGAAAACAGTGTGCTTTGATAATTGTACAGATGGTAGCTTTTAATAGTTTGGTATTGCTTCATTTATAACTTAGTACAACTTCAAATAAATGTTTTGTAAGTACTGTCATATTTTTTTCATCCTAACTAAGAGTACTCTTTCTGATATGTATTTGTATATTCCTGTGAAAATGGTTCTATGGAGCAACTAAAATTCTGAGCACAATATCTTAAAAAATGCATGTGTTTGAGCCATACAAAAATTGAAAGCTAAAATGCAGCTTGATGTGGGTTGTCCCATAAGTAGTCTCATAGTGTTCTTTTCTGTAAGTCCACAGAACTGTAAACAAGACAGAGAAACCTTTAAGTACCTAAAAACTATACTAAAAGGCACTAATATTACGGGTGAGATCCAATAAAAATGGCAGGAAAAAGATATGAAATGGCATAATTCTGAGCCGTGCATTTACCAGGAAAAAAAAAATTCTCTGAGGATTTTGCAGAAAAATGTGAATACATACAAAGACTGTATTTCATTGGAGGTAGTTATTCTCTGTAAATGTATATTATTAAATTTAAAGTATTGTAAAAACAAAATGATGTTTTTTATGTCTATTCTAGAAGTGCTGTGAACTTAATCTGAATTAGATGCATATGCAGAACATGTACTTGCATAATATTTAATGCAACTTTTGTTGCACCATTTGTTGCAAATGAAGCGTTACTAAAAACTCTGTTAACAGATCACAGGAATTCTGGGAGAGGGAAAGCAGGGTGCTAGTTGTGCTACAGAATCTCTTCAATTTCCAATTCTTGGGAAAATGTATGCCAGGATTATTTTTACAATATTCCTTTCTATGAACTCCAGTGGAAAAGACCGCACTTTTTTATTTAGAGGACAGCATCCAGATTTGTCTTGTTTTGAATTACAGCCTTGATTTCTGCTATTATGTTCTATTGGTTTTGGCATGGATATACTAAAGTATTTTATTTTATTTTTTTTCCAGCATGTCTTTTCTCCCCTTTGGTTCTCCTTGTATTTACTACCTTTCTCTTTTTTCTTCTTTTTTTTTGTTTTGTTGTTTTTGTTTTGGTGTTTTGTTCCTGTCTTAACTGTTTCAGGTATTTCTTTCCCCCTCTGGATTCCCCACGGGCTGGATCAAGATGGTCCAGCCATGCCCAGCTCCTTCCTCCTCCTCCTCTGATAGAGCCCTCTTGCGATGCTGACCCTGCCAGCCTTCAGTATCCACACCCTCGCAGACGATGTGTGTCTCGGCCTCTTAACCTAGTACCTGAGAATGAAGGGGTTTAACATAACGTTACTTTAAGTATAAACTCTAGAAGGCCTTATTCTCATGTTTGCAAATACTTCCATTTCTGGCTGCTTTGGTTTCTTCTTCCCTACAGAAGATTTTTCAAAATTGGGGGCTTTATTGCATGTTTTGCAGAACAAACCACAATATTTGGAACATGTTATTTGTGCTTGTGCAGCAAAGGAACAATTTAATCTATACTGCCTGACTATAGCAATACTACCAGTATTAAGCGTGAGCTACCTACGGAGTAGCTGACTTCAAAGTGCCTGTCATTGCTGTTTTGATATCAGATTATTGTGGTCTTGATTTTTTTTTTTTCATATTGCTCTTGCAAGTGTGACACTTATTGTTAAAACTCAGTATATCCTCAAGAAGTTGCTCAGTAACTGAAGGGTGATACTGGATCAACTCATAAAAGAAACCATTCCTGTGTATACTGCAGCAAAAAATAACTTTGAGCCTTGGGTTGCTTTAAGAATTTTCCATCTTGCTGTACAGATATTTAAATTTTATAATTGTGATTGACTAATAAACTTATTTTAAAAGGTCTTTATTAATATGCTGGTTCTATATTAGGCTATTTTTTCATGACAGCTTCTTAATCAAGGAGCTCCTGGGATTCATATGTCCATTCTCAGAGCTTTGCTTTTGCAATGTCATGTGCCATGCTGAATGTACATGCACATCGCATTTTTTCAGCCACGTGTTGCATTCTGGGGCTTTCCTCGCTGTGGAGGGTTTGCAGTGACTTGTTAGATTTCAAATAGAGTTGGTGCTTTCTTCAGTGATCGAATAATACATTTACAACACCTTGAAGAAACAGTACTGACTTTTTAAAGCCTTGTCTTTCACGTGTCAGCACAGGGAAAGGATTGCTCTGGATCAACACGTTGACATGAACTGCCGGCTTTGGCTTGAGACACAGGAAACAAACGTATATTGTATTTTTGAGGAATTTAGCTTTGGTTTCCTAAAGAGCAAGAGAGGTACTGGGGCACTGTGGAGCACTTGCTGGCAGCGCACAGCTTGCAGGGATAGGGCTGTGAAAGACAATGTCTGCAGAAGCAATTTTTTTTTTTAATCAAGAAGTTAGTTCATATTTTATGGAACCATGCCACCTTTTGTATGGTAAATGACAACAATGATGTTATGTAATTTGTGAAGAGTTAGGTTTTTCCAGAATTTATCTTATCTCTTTTCCTTACTGTGGTTCTAACTCTTACCAGGGAGAAAAAGAAAAATAGAGTTCTTCCTAAGAAGCCATGTTTTTTTTATTGCGGTTTCCCTGCGTTGAAGGTTTGTACAAGACCCTATAGTTTGTCAGATGTGCCTCAACTACTGCAATATAACAAAAAAATGGTGTAAAATATTTTGAAAGAGAAGTCTTTATATATACGTATACTTTATAAGTAAGGGAAAGTTTTCTAGGGGAAAATTTTCTGCTGTTTTTTTTTCTGCTGTTCTGACAGAGCCCAGAATAACCACTTTCAGTAACTGCCAAATCGTGCCAGTTGTTTGTAGCTTCTACTGTATTTGTTTCTACTTAATTTGGTGTGTTACATTATTTTCCTTTATGCTGAACATGTATTCTTAGATATCCTAATTCCAGTCACACTTTTTACTAATGGATGCTGTTACATGCTCAGTGTAAATGAGTCATATTTCCAATGGAGTGGCCAAGTGCTTTGATTTCAACAGCTGAGCTTTATTTTATATATTTCTAGTATTTGTGTGCCTGCTAGTTGCTTTATCTGTTTTCTTCCCTGCCTGTGTTGATGTTTCTCCAAAGTAGAAACTTTGTAAATGTCCTTGACTGTCCTGCTCAACTTTCAAACTCGGCCGCAATCTCTTTATGACTCGCTTCCAGGAGCCTGGCTTATGAACCGCTAGGAGGGATGAACGATAAGGTTACTGCAGGGTTTAGGGAGGATTACAGCCTGTACACACAGTGTTTTAAATTTATCCAGCAATTAATAAAACTGTTGTCCCGCCCGTTGCTCTTCTGCAAGATGTCCTTTGCCCTCTGTATTACTGATCCCCTTGGAGCCCCCTCAGCTTGAACTTCCAACGCTGTTTCTCCCCCATCAGTTCCAGTGGTAGGGAGTTTTTGTTTGGTTGTTTTTTGTTTTGTTTTGTTTTGTTTTTCTACTCCTTTATGCAACTTTAAGTGATAATCAGTGCCCCCTGGTTTCTCATCCTAAGAATTGACGCTTCAAAATTGAAATAAAATGATGAATGTAGTATATATAAACTAGATGTTGTCCAGGCTCTTGTAAATAGTGACTCCTAGCAACAGCAGGTCAGGTCCTACGACGACTCTAACCATATAAATAAATATGACTAAAGTTTTTCCCATTGTCTTTGGCTGTCCCTGGGCGCGAACGAGCCGTTAAACGGCAGCGCGGGGGCTCTCTTAAGACCCATTTTGCTTTCCCGTCTTATGGGCCTGTCACGGAACTATCTAAAATAACCCCCAAGC
>NW_010586512.1:212126-244128 GCF_000705375.1 Tinamus guttatus
TGCGGCGCAAGCAGCTTTGCGGGCTAAATATAGGCCGAGCCCGCGCCGGCGCCGCGCTTCGGCCGCTGCCCGTTTTAGAAAGTGCGCGCGGCGCCCGAGCGGCCGCGGGGGGCTGGGGAGAGCTTTGAACCGCCGCGCAGGTGAAGCGGGCGGTTGCCTCGACAGCCCGGAGCTCTGCGGTTAGGGCGCAGGATAGACTCCCCCCTCGCGCTCTCGTTTTCAGATGGGACTGCGCTAGGGCTGGTGCCGCCGGCGGCCGGGGCGATGGAGGACTTCAGGAACATCGCCGATGAGAGCCTGCCCAGCCTCCTGGGCGCCTCCCTGAGCAGCGGCGCCAGCCTCGCTCTGGAGAACGTCACCATCGCCTCAAACCCCGGCCTGCCTGTGGCAGCTTCCACCCTGGCCAAGAGTAAAGCGGGCTGTGACAACAGGTGAGGCTGTCAGTTAAAACGGCTCCGTAAAGTAAAGCATTGAACTGTAAGAAGAGGCAATAGACTTTTAAAGCGTCTAACCTTTGGGCAGCTTTTTTATTTTTTTTTGACAACTTACTTGGTAGATGATAAAGCTGCCCAGTAATCAGTAGCATGAGATGATTATATTAACAGTAAAAATTCTTGGTTAAATTCGTGCTTGTCATACTTCACGTTTAATCAGCTACCCCTTTAAAGGGTATTTCACTATAAATTGAAAAGATAATGATGAAATGTTCCTTTTAATTCTTAAGATTTTATTTTGCTAAAGATTGAGATCATTTGATGACTTATAACTGACACATTCTAGAAAATGTATTGTAAGAACAAGTGCTATATGGATATCGATTAAAATATTCTAAAATATAATAGAATAGCAAATTATTCTAAATAATAGAAAAAATAGCAAAAAATAATAGAAAATAGCAAATTATTCTAAAATATAATATAATTTGCTCAGCAGACAGTAGAACAAAGAGTAACAATTGGAAACTTGTGGTCACTTTTACTCCTTTGCTGTGTGATTTAGTAAGAAGTAAGATGAGACTTTTATGCTGTGCCTTTCCAGAATTGTATATTCCAAATGGGACAGAATCTTGCAATAATGACTAAAAATGAAAATGAATTATTTACTTAAGGAATTCCAGAGGTTTGAAGAAGGGTGGATATGTGTACCTGTAAATACAGATGCGTGTTTTTTTTTTTTTTTTTTTAAAAAAAGAAGTCTAAAAAATATTCAGATAATGGAATATATGGGAGAGCTGCATCTATCAAGAGTATTTTTGTCAAGTCTTTGAAGAACAGGAGAGATGTGTGTTACACAGCTGTGTGACATGTGTTTCCTCACGGCCCTTGTAGGTTCTCCGATGTGCAGGCATCTTACTTGGAAGAAGGTCGATGTTCCCTGGCATCAGGATCTCCTCACAGCATTCAGTCTGATCCAGGTCCGGAAGGGAGATTTGCCCTCAGCTTTCGGGATGACATGTAAGTGATGTTATCTCATCCTCCTAAAAAGAAGCTAAAACTAATTCTTGTTCTAAAATACTTCAGAAAGTAGCTGTAAGAGCCAACTTCTGGATTTTGTGTCTTGCAATATATATAATGCCATATAAGCATTCTGGCTTATATAAATCTATCTTATATTTACTTAGTTTACATTAATTTTAGATTAAGCTGATGTTTCTCATTCATGTTATACATGCAAATAATGGTTTTGTTTGTATATATTTAAACTTTTAAAAACTTGTTTCAATTAAGTGTCATGCTGTTTCCATGCAGAAAGGAACGTACGTTTTCACTAAGTTTAACTTCCTTGTAATCTCACTGTTTGCTCTTTCTTAGGAAATAACTAGTTTGTTGTTATGTAGGAACCAAATTAAGCAACTTACAGCATTATTGGGGTGTAGTAAATGTTGGAAGCTGTCACACAGATTATTCTAAACAAGGTCAAGTCTGTTCCTATTGTGATAGAAGCAGCAATATGATTTATCTTAACTGATAAAAATGCGCTATGAGCAAAATGTCTCAAAGAATTCAAGATTGAGTCAGCTTTTTGCCTGTAGTCAAGGAAAAATATGAAAAAAAAAAACTTTTTGCCTGTAGTCAAGCAAAAATATGAAGAAAAAAAAAAGGGAATAAGGTCATTTTAAGTTTTTTGTCTCTATAAAGAATACTATATGAACATTAAAAATATTAAAGGTCAGCGTGGAACACTACTCTGTGTGGAAATTTCAACATCTTACATAGTTAATCTGGCTGTATGGAAGTCTTACAAACCCAGAAGTGAGATTTCTTTTCCTGCAGGATTATACCAATTGATATTTAACACAACTGTACAATTTAAATAATCCTTGAGAACAGGACTTAAGGTTCTGATTTAATGCTGTGAAAGTCATGGTGGAGTTTTGGGCTGATGATCATCTTGTGTAGTTTATTTCTCAACTGAATCATGAAACACATCCAGTATAAAGCCCTCATACTCACAGCCCCCATGAATGATAGGGTTATCAGAGTTACCTTGAGCCAGTGTTTCTGTGGAACACTCCAGGTGGTAAAACTGCAGCCTTTTCAATCTTGATACTTTATTATATAAGAGGAAACTATCACATGATGATTCTGGAGAATCTGTGTTGATCGGTTTCAGCAGACCTTCAAAGGTCTGCTGAATGCCACAAAGGCATTAAAATTAGAGAATACATCTTTATTTTTCATATTGAAAGATGTTATGTACCAATGTTGATTTTATATCTTACTGAGCAATTTTTCATTGAAATAAATTTCTTTCTAGGGAAATTGTTACACGGATCAAAGAACCTCAGCTGACTTGTGCTAGTCTGAAAGAGTCCCGCTCAGTGTGCGGAGAGGACGAGAGGAATGTCATGGAGCATTCAAGTAACAGCCATGATACCTTGGTTGAGTTACTACCCCTTGAACGATTAGAAGGTACTAAATTTTGAAATTCATGTGCTTATTCTCAGTGTAATTTGCTTCTTATGCTTTAATGTCCGCTCTTGATCCTTTCAGTGCTTTGTGCATAGTCTAAGAGAGGTATTCAACCCCTTCTCTTTCAGTCTACAAGATTATCTTTCATCAGAAGAACTGTTGACTAAATAGGAGCAACGTTTATTCTTATTACTACGTGTGCAGCTGCAGCAATCTGGTGTTCTTTGCTTTCTTTTCATTGCCTTGTAAAAGTTAAAGCAGTGATAGTCAAATCTGTGGGTGTTTCGATTTGGTTTTAACAGCACTAGTTCTGAGAAATTCTTGCCTTTTTAATAACCTCCAAGTATTCTTGAAGTCTGTCTGCTTTTCTTTTATTGGATAACTATCATTTAATAGCGTAACATAATAAAATATTGATTACACTACATTCTTTTGTTCCAGATTTGTCAACTGGAATATGTTTTCTTCCAGGCAGTAAGGATAGCAAGGTAAAACTCTTCTAAATACAGGAAAGATTTTCATAATAGTCTTATATTAGAAATAACTCCTGAGAGAAGGAGGGAGGAAACTTAATGAATACCTGACAGAGCACAATTAAGAGTCAAGTTGGTAGCAGTGTTAGCATGTTGAGTGTGTTTTGCCTCTCTCTCTCTACCTCCTTTTTCCAGTCACTTAATGTGGTTATCACCACAGGAGCCTGACTCCTCCTGACCTTTTCCTGTTGTGAAAGTTGTTGATTACTACCTCTCATTTGCTGCTGTTTCATTCACTATCTGTATAAGGGCCTTACTGCCTGTTTTGGTAGTAGTTTGCTTTGAGGAAGATCCTTTGCTGAGGAACCTTACTAAGTATTTTTGGAAATGGAAAATAACAACCTGTTTTTACTTGCCCCTGTGCTTGTGAATTGCTTTGAAGAATAGCAGATTAGGGAAGACTCATTCAGTAGCCTCAATTTGAGAACTGTACCACATATAGTAATCCAACCTTCCTGCTGCTTCTTGATTTGTGGTGTGCGTGTGTCTATAACTAGCAAGTGACTCCATCACCTATGGACAGGTAGGACTGTGCTTCAGCTGCAGGCATCCACCTTGCTAGACAAGGTGGCCATGATTGGCATAGAGATAAAAGGCACTCGGGCACCAGAGATGTACTTTATGGAATGCAGCCAGAAGCAGTCTGTGTGTGTGCTCATTAAAGTGTCAGCTGGTATTTACTAAATAGGCTTAAATATTGTTCAAAATTCTTCATTTGAGGAATGCGATGGATAAGTAGCGCTTGAATGCTGACGGGCTGCCATTTGAACACCCTAATTTAAGTTCCTAGAAAATATTTGCTCCTTTCTGAACTTCTGCTTCTGATACCTGTTAAATATGATATATTTATTACAAAAGAACCCAAAACTAAAACCAAAACAGACACTGCATCATGCTGTTTTTAAACATGTTTGTATATTAAAAAATAATAATTACAGTTAGGTAAATGAAGTTAAAATGCTACTTCAGAAGCAATTCAATATATTATTTGAAGAAAATATAACAATTGGTTAATTTGGATGTACAGTTTCTACAAAACTATGAAATTCTATTGATGGTTTTTCTAGTTTGTACCTTAAGATGGGATTGCAGCTTAATAAATGGAGAGGTTCATGTATTCAAGTGTAAATTCTTAATGGAACAGTTCAGTGTTTTAGTTCTGAAATCCTAACAAGTTTCAATGACAACAATGTCATTCAATTCCATTTTCTTCTAGCTCTTCTTTAATCTCTGTTCTTCCTGCATGTATCCATTTCAGAAGCTAGATTGAAAACTGTCCAATTTCTCTAGAATAATGTTGCTAGGAGAATTTCAGAATGTGTGTGTTTTTTTTTTTTTTAAACCTCATCAACTATTTATTAAAAAAAAAAGGACTTATACAATAAGTTGAAACATATGAATGTTTTCTACAGATTGGTACATTTGAACCTTGTGAAAAACTGATAGAAGGTGAAATTTTAAGTGAGCATCTCAGCGCTAGCCTTTCAAGTTTTTTAGAGAATGAGAAACTCTCATCTATTGCGAGCTTAGGAGGAGACTCTACTGGTAAGTATATTTCTAAGTTCGTAGCTGCCTATGGGTATTTGAGTCTAGAATTCTAATAGTTTTACTGCCTATTTGAGAAGAAGAGTATTGTTTTAATTAAGTATTTTTATAGAATTAAACTTAATCAAAAGCCTGTACGAGAAGAGTATTGGAAGAGTCCCACTGGTGTCCTAGAAAGAAGAGGATCCAAGAAAGCTGGTTGATATGCAAGGACCACCTCCTCCAAACTCAAGAGTAGTCCATCACAATGAGAAAGAAGTTGAAAGGGAACAGGAGCATGAACAAGTGCCTGTGCATGTGCCTGTGTGCAAGAACAAGTGTTTTGTGGCAAAACTTAAATGTGAGAAGAAAGTCTACAAAAGGTAGAAGCAGGGGCAGGCAATCTTGGGAAAAATGTAGGGATGATGTTTCAGTGTTCAAGGACAGGGCTAAGAAGGCCAAGATCAATCAGGAGTTTCGTCTGGTAAGGGATGTCAAGGACAAGAAGAAGGGTTTCTGTAAGTACATCAGTAACAAAAGGAGGACTAGGAGAAATGTCAGCCTGCTACTGAATGTGGCTGGTTCTGTGGTGACAAGGGGTATTGGAAAGGCAGCGAGACTTTGTCACCTCAGTCTTTACTGGTATCAGTCCTCAGGAATCCCAGGCCCTGGGGACCAGAGAGAGAGTCTGGAAAAAGAAAGACTTCCTATTGGTGGAGGAGGATCATGTTAATAATCACTTAAGCAAACCTGACATATGCAAGTGTATGGGCTCTGATGAGATACACTCATGAGTGCTCTGGAAAACGGCTGATGTCACTGCAAGGTCATGCTCAATAATCTTTGAAAGAGGTTCCTGAGAACAGGAAGAAAGCCAGGGTTGCTCCGGTCTACACACAGGACGAGTAAGACCCAGGGAACTAGAGGACCTTCAGTTTCACCTCAGTCCAGGAAAGGTGATGGGGCAGCTAACCCTGGGTGTAGTTTTTCAAGCATATGAAGGCCACAGTGATCAGGAGTGATCTGCAAGGATCCATCAGGTGGAAATCATGCTTAGCCAACCTGATAGCCTTCTACGATGGAAAGACTGGCTGATAGAGGAGGGGAGAGCGGTGCTTGTTGTCTGCCTTGTGCCAGCGGGGCTTTCGACCCTCTCCCATGACGACCTTCCAGGCGAGCCCATGAAGTACGGGAGAGATGGACAGCCATTGAGCTGAACTCAAAGCTGCATTGTGATCAGTTGATTCACAGTCTAGCTAGGATCGATACTGGATCCAATTTTGTTGAATTTAACTCATCTGTGACCTGGGATAGGGAGGGGATAGAGTGCTCCCTCGGTGACTTTGCTGATGATATGAAACAGAAAGGAGTGGCTGATACACCAGAAGGCTGTGCAGTTAGTTAGTACTGTTCAGGTAATTAACTAATTCTTCCTTCTAGCACTTTTAAAAGCACTCTGTGGGTGTTTGTTTTAAAAAGACTAATACTTACAGAGTGAAGAGAGGTTACTGCAATCCCTCTCTCCTCCAGTATCATACATGAAAATGGAGCGTTAATTTGTGTTTTTCATCTACTGACTGTCAAATATAGCAGGTCCAGATCACTTTGCTGTAATGTCAGAGTTGCTGGCCATCTGTAGTTTCTAATTGACTTAAATCTCATTTAACTGAAAGACTGAACCTCTTATTTCTGTAAATCAGCCTCTAGTTTTGCAGAACACAAGAGAAAAGTAGAAATGAAAAAATAATGGTTACTTACATATACTTGCTGTACATTCTTGACTTCTCTGACAGAAGGAAATACTGAGAAAATAGTGAATGATATTTTATTGGTAGAAGAATTGACATACACAGTCCAAAGTCAGAATTGTTGAAGAATCAACTCTTCTGTTGCCAGCAACTGGGAATAAATGGTTCTTAAAGTGTGTGGAAAACAATCTGACTGTGAACTTATAAATACAGGGCCTGAGTGTACTGCTTCTCATATAAAAAAGAATACAAGCAGCCCTGTTTTTTAAAATTGAAAGAGTTTTTTTTTAAAAAAAGTTAGTTTCATCTTGAAATGTGTTTTACAGTGGTTATAAGAATGCTTTTAAGCATGTCCTAAAAAGCTGACTGATGTTTTGTTTTAAAACAACCCAAAACCCAAACTCCTTCCCTGAATAAAAAAGAAATAAGTACATGAAGTATTGGTAAATTTTTCACTTAGTAAATGGCAATAGTGCTGACCTTCATAATAACATATAAGATTTTTGTGTCATTGAAACAAAACTGTGCTAAAATCACTTTCAGTATTGTTTCAGAGATGGTACTATATTTTACTGTATGTAGATGATTTGCTGGCTGGAATGTGGTGGAACATGGATGCTGGCAGCAGTTAAGATGCTGCCATCTTATCTTGCTGCATACCACTAGTACATGTTTCCGTGCCCAGTTATTCGGAGGGAAAATAAAATCATTCTGCTCTGACTATGTGAGCGTGTTATGAGAATCAATACATTAAAAACAGTGGAATTGCTGTGACAGGGACATTATAAATTATGGGTGGAGAATGATTTTTTTTTTTTTCTTTCAATAGATGATGATATTGATGATGAAGAGTTCTTTGACAACCAGCTGGAAGCCTATTTTGAGCAGCTGGTACCACCAGAAATGGCAAGAGGAGACACCAGCATGCAGGAACTGACCAAATGCTGTACAGCACTGAAGCTTTCTGAAAATGACTTAATTCAAGTAGGTGTCAAGTGAAGTCCGAAGCTCTGTGTGCCGAATGGCTCTTCAGCATGCAGGTGTATTGAGCATCCTTGGCTAGGGCGATGGCTTCCTTTTTTGACATGCTCTGTTGGAGCACAAATCCTCTACAGCAACAGCAAAGGATTTTTTTTTATAAATAGCAGATAATGCTTGAAAATAGATTCAAAGCAGTTCAATTAGGATTTTGACTTCCTTTGTCAGGTTTTCCCTGGGGATGGGGAGGAGGAGAAGGGAGGCGAGGGGAAAAAAAACAAACAAACAAAAAAAAACAACCAACCAACCAAAAAAACCCATTTTTTTCCTCTCCATTATCTTCCTTGTAGTGCAGACCTAGCAGCTATGTCTGTTTGTCACAGACATTCAAAAAATGTTTATGGAACAAGAAGTGGGGGAGTTGGTTAAGTAGCTGCTTGTCCCAAGAGGCTTTAGTCTGGGAGGTTTCCAGCCAAGCTGAGGAGTGTTGCGTTATATTGCCAGCTTTATTCAGGTCTGTGAGTTTGCAATCCCCACTACCCTTGCTCCTCACACTCCCCTTTCTCCTGTAGGTAGCCTTTTATAGCCTTCTCCTTTCTACTGCTAAGCAGCTGTGGTGAAGGATTCTGTGTAGGTCAGTTCTCTTGCTTTATCCTTCAGTGAGGGAAAAAAAAATAAAACCAAGCACCTAAACCATTAAGATTTTGTCTCATCTTTGGGATTATGTAGGCTGTTTCTTAGAGGAAAACTTGTAAAAACTAATGTAGTGTCAGGAGTAATTCCTGAAGATGGACTTTGTGCTGAGTGTTTTAAGACTGCGTTGCATAGTTCATATTACAAAAAAGTATGCTTTTAGATTAAAAAAAAATCCACCTCTAAGCTGTGGGATAGACTACAATAAACAAAAGGATTTATGTCCTGAGCAGCATGTTAATTGAGTGTATGTTAGAATATTGATGGGTAATACTGAATTGTTAGCCTGCTCTTTCAGAGCAATACTGAAGGAGGGTATAGATCAGCACTTGCTGTAGTTAAGAGTTTAAGTGGGATCTTCCTTCTAATATTGCTCCCTCTCTCAAGTCTCCAGTGGTTATTCTCACTGTGAAAGTGGGTGAGATGTTGTAGAGAAGCACTGCAATCCTTTCAGGTCCCCTGAAAAGAGAAAAGGTACATATATATTTTGTGGCTAAGCACATACCTCTACTATTTTGACGCCTTTTTTTTTTTCCCCACTAAACAAGCTAGTCAGCTGATGGGAAACTAATTCCATCTTTTGGTCTTGCTGATAACTTGCTCATAATTTCCATGAGTTGGGCATATTGTCTCTGGTGATAATTGCTTAGTTTGAATCATGCTTTCTGTGAGAAAACTGCTCTGTTTGCTGTTGTTTAGAATTGCAGTTTCAGCTCCAGCAATGTTGAAAGGGAAGAATGGCTCTTTTTTCCAAGACAGCAATTAAACTTGTTGAAAACAGTTTGTACTCGCTTCTGACAAAGGATTCTGTTGTTCTGTTTTTTCATTTCTGTGAAATACTAGGATAACGCTAACATTTGTGGATGTATTTTTTTTTGTTTTGTTTTAACCATAGTTAGTTTCATAAAAGTATTTTGATGACTGCTTTATCATCTTGAGTAGAAGTCTGCAAGGTTTTGTTAATTGTATAGAATCGTGGGGACTTGTTTTTGCAGAGGAATAAATGAGTCTCTTTGGATGGCAGTTGTGCATGTGAAGGGTAATCCTAGAGCAGCATCTGGCTGCCTTTGTGACTGGAGACTAGTGACTCACTAGTCACTGAGCAGCATTTTCCTCTACTGCATATAGACTGTCTGGGATTAAAGGCCCTTCCATATACCTGGTTTCTGCATTCTTAGGTGAGACTCCGGCATTTACATACTTGGTCAAAATGGAAAAACGTTATGGATTTAAACTTGTAGACCAACTGTAGCTTGTGAAAATAGTGTCATGAAATTGATTATTGCTTAAAACTGCCTGTAGCAAGTAGCAAATACTACAATTTTGTCAAGGTATTGCCTGACGAAATCAGAGATCTCCAGCTGGCCTTGGTGTTCCCAAGCGTTGGGGAGTGCTGTGTTACCATGTGGCTCCTGCATGAGTCTTCTGAGCATTAGCTTCTTGGGTGGGATCAGTCATTTGGTCTGAATGTAAAGAAAGCAATAGGTGACTGCTGGAGACCTATGGAGGTCTCCATGCTATGGAGAAGAGTGAGGAGGACGGAGCGTGGTACAGGGTTACTTAGGACTGAATGATGAGAAGGGATCATAGGAGGAGATGTTCTTGCTTCCCCACTCTTGTAAATGCACAGTGAGGTCAGTAAAACAGGTTCCAAAGTGGAGCTTGGCTCCTTGCCTGGCAGTGTATTCCAGGAGGTTATAGGGGCTGAGGAGTGCTATGGTATGGAAACTGATGCCCTTGTTAAAGGGAATGGGACAGGAAGAAGGAGAAGAGATTCCTCTATCTTGTGACTGTCCTTAGTGGGGGCAACACACTATGCACAGATTAGCATAGCCAGAAATAATTGCCCTCATCTGTGGGGCTGACAGACATAGTTGCCGCTGATAGTGGCAAAAGAGCAAATTAATTTTGATAAACTTGTTACTGGAGAAGGTTTTAACATCGTAAAAATAATGGAGTCTGACTAATTCCTTTATTAAATGCATCTGTTGTAGTGGAATTTAAATCTTATTCTTTTAGGAGAACTTTCAGACTGTGGCAGGAGGAGGCGCTGGCAATGCTCTTGATGAAGACTCCCAAAAAACAGAGATAGCTGGATGTTCTGTAGAAAGAGAAATGCTGCCAAGAACAGTCCAGCAACTGGTATGGAATTATCATTTAAGTTCCTATTTATCATATCCGGAGTAAGAATATGTTAAAAGATGACAGTTCATTTGAAAACTTGTTACTGGTTGAACTAACAGCCTAAAATATATATATATATATACACACACACATATATATATATATACATATATATACATATACATATATGTATATATGTACACATAATACCACTCGGTTTTTAGTTGAAGTTTTCAAATATAGCTATTTCACTGTTTTGTACCTGTAATTATTAACATAAACACTTAACGAACACAAAACTTCTGACACTGTTTTTGATCGTTCTTACTCGTTTCTTAAGAATTCCGTGCCTGGTGGAGATGTGCTGGATGCTTGCAGTGCTGCTGAGTTGAGGTTAGATTCACTCTATCTTCAGTGCATGGACAGCCATAAAGCGGATGATCTGGGCACTCTCCCAGCGCAAGAAATAAAATCATCTGAGGGCCGGGTTCCTTCTGATGCAGAAGTGCTGTGCCCGGCAGAAGGAGTTCTGGGTTACTGCACAAGTCCCGAGATTCCGCTGAGCGCAAGCGCGGCTGGAGCGGATGCAGGTTCCCCTGAGTGTGACGTTGGACTTGCAGACACTTACCTGTCTCCCACTGCAGCCAGCTGTGATCTGTGCCCGCCCGCAAAAGACAGAGGTAGGATGCTGTGGAAATAGTCCAGCTATACGGCTGAGACCAGACTCTGTTGCATGAAAAAAGGGAAAAAAAAATTGTTAAGCTTTGCCTTTTTTGATCTTGATTTGACAAGTTATCAAAACATACTACGCTTCTTTGTAAATAAGGAAAAAGTAGTTTGAATAAATTGACTTGCTTTTGTTAATTAGAAGAAAAAAGAGAAAAGCTAATACCTAGTGTATTGCACTAATCTGTTGCTTGTTTGAAAGTTAAATTTATTTTTAGCTTGTGACTGCAGTAACCTGAGCTACCTTTTTTTGTGGATAATATTGGGCGAGTCAATTCCTACATACCCCAGTTTAAGAGATTTTGCTATATTCACTTGATCTTAATCAACAGTACGGCATTCGATGGGTTTTTCAGGTGATACACCACACAGCATTGTTTATCAAAATGAGGAGGGCAAGTGGGTGACTGACCTTGCATATTATACCTCATTTGATGAAGAGCAAGATTTAAATCTATCTGAAGAAGATAAAATAAATGAGGAGTTCGTAACTGGATGTATGTAACTTTTCCTTCTTCGCTAGATATTATCTGTAGTACAGTGTTAGGTGAACTTTCTTCCTTTTTTGCTCTTTTTTTCACAAATCAATGTTAGGTGTTGGAAAAATTGCAGTCTTTAAGTATTACAGATTGTTTGACAGCTATTGTTGATCATTACTGTAAGACTTATTATCGCCAGAGTTGATGGAAGAGTTTTCCTTCTGTGTTTAGCACTCTTCCTGTGAAGAGTTCTTGCTTTGTTTGGAAGGGATACCAAAGTGTCACTTGTACCTATTGTATAAGTATGCTTGTGTTCTTTATTTGGATTTTAATTATTGTTATCCTTTGATTCAAGAAGAATAAATAATATAGAATGCAGAATAATAGTCATTCTGCATTGCATGGTGGCCACAATACAAGAAATGGTTGTAAATGATAAACTGTTGTGGCACTGTCTAGAATATGAAAGTGTCTGCTGAATTCTCTAGCTGATGATTACGTGAATCTCTTAAATGCCTTGATGTTTAATCTTAACCTAATGGTATTGCAGTATGTGGGGATTTATTGAGGCCTTATTGGATTCTGTCTTCTGTCAAATTGCAGGCTCTTTGAACATCTGTCTACTTACAAAGTTGTTCATTTTCCTTATGCTGTCTAAGGCTGATCTTGGTAAAAAGTATCGTGTTGTTTTTCCTTCAAAGTGCAACTTAGTGATGCAAAGTAGTAATGATGGCACTTAATTACTTATGCTTTATTTTAATAACTGTCCTCTATGATATGAAGCCAAAGCAGCAGCTATGATTGCACAAGACCAGGAAGAATTTGAGAAAGCACACAGACTTGTACAGGTAAGTAACTATCTCAATGTCAACAGAGTAAATCCCAAATTTCTTTGCAAGTAACAACTTCTGAAATCTCTTTATCTGCAGGCAGGGAAGGTAGACTTTCTAAATGCATCTGAACTAGCAGATTCTTCGTGGAGATCTGCCAACAGCTGCATTCCCCTGAGAGCATCGGATCTTAGTAAAGATGCTAGTTATTTACGCCTATCTCTGGGAGAGTTCTTTGGTCAGAGATCTGAAGCTCTTGGTTGTCTTGGTGGAGGCAGTGATGTGAAACGGGTATGTATCTTAATATTAAGAAGCAAAGAAAGAAGAAAAACACTAGCAATACTTCTGTTTTTATATTCTTTCTTTCTTTTGAGATCTGCTTTTCTAAGTTTACCTGCTAGGGGAATTCTGTATGTAAATAACAGATCTGGATTGATATTTTTCTTGTTTCCAGGTTGGAATTTTTGATGTTAAGTGACTGGCATGTATCACTGGCATCAGTGAATGGTGATCTTCACATTTTGTTCTGGGAATGTGTCATCAAGGGGAGCAAAAGTCAAGTATGAGTGTTCCTTAGGGTGTGCCTTAGTTTTGCTTTAGAGCATGGGTAGTCAGTACCTTGGTACATCCAAAGCCTGAGTGCAGAGCATGCTTCCAGATAGTGTTGATGAAAGCACGTGTACCTTATTTTGTCTGCCTAACTGGTGTATATACATGGTTTATGTGAAGCGTATGTATTTGGATTAGGCATTTGCCAGGCTGGGAGGCTTAAATTATTTCCCAGACATGTGAGATCAAAATATCAATCAGGGAGGTGCTATGGCTAAATTTGTTTAAGCCCTCTATTTGTTAATTCTGTATTCTGGGGTAACTTTTTTTTTTTTCTTTGTCTTTTCTTTTAATAGCCATCTTTTGGTTATCACATTACATCCCCAAAGAAAAGGGAACCTGTTGCTCTGTTAAGACAGTCTGATGCGTCAGGAGATTATGCTGACCAAGAGAGTTCACAATTATTTGAAGTGTTTCCAGGTAATAACAAAACAGAAGAAACCTCCTAGATTAGTGGTTACATGCAAGTAGCTCTTAACTAACGCTGTAACTAGTGAAGACCACATTAAGAGTAATCTTGTACACTCTTTAACTTTTGTTCAGCATCTCCATTTTCTGGAGTTAATTCCCCTGAATTTTTCCCCCCTCCCCCCTCCCTCTTTTTGGAAAAAAAGGCGTCAGCGTTTCCAGGTACCAGTAGATTACAGAATGTATTGTAATACTTACAAGCTGTTTAGAGTTTTCCTGTTGGAAATACCATGAAAATACCTTGCAGAAAAGGTTACTCATATCTAGAAATAGTAGAAATCATCTGAAATAGTAAGGAAAATAATTAGTGTTAGTATACTTAAATTTAGACAATAGTCTAGACTCCTGGCAGAAAATTTCTAGGAGTTTCTTGAATTTATGATCTGTGTTCAGTTAAGTGATGGCTACAGTTGCTACTTTGAACAGTAGCCAAGTACCCTAAAATGTTGTGAAGTTCTCTTGATCTGCAAAATGCTGGAGAAAATAAGCATTTAGGTCACTTTTTGATAGAAGTGCTAATACCTGTCATCTGATTTAGTTATTTATTTTCCTTCAATAGTGCTGCTGCTAATAGATCTTTATCAGCACTATCAATATGCAGTACCTTTAGAGACAATAGATGGGAAAGGAGTTGGCAAGTAAGCAACCTGGGAAGGGTGTTTCTTGAAGCTAAGTATACCCAAACTCAGAATATCTGCTGAAGTGGAGCAGAGGCCTGTTTTTTTTTTTTTTTTTTTTTTTTTTTTTAAAAAAAAAAAAAAAAAAGCCAGGCCAACTTAATGGTAAATCTTCAGAGTTGCTAGCTCATTGACATCTCTGTCAAAACCCGTCCCCAGAAAATGATTTTATTCAAATTGAGCTTTTATGGCTTTCTCCTGGGATCAGATCTGTGTTCATGTTTCTTTCAAACATGATGTAATGGGAAGGTTTATTTAGTCTATGCTAACATGATAAACTTACCTGAAAGTGAAATTTGAGGAGTGTGAACATGAAGAACAGGAACCCGTTGAAAATATTAGACTTAAAACTGCAAGATTTGGTATTTTGACTTTAAAAGAGTCTCCCTCTACCCCACGTCTCTCTCCCTTGCCCCCAAACTTGAGGAGCATGCATGCAGGCATGTAGACAATTTACTTACTGGAAATTAATTCCCCATCTTTTTCTTTTTGCTTAGATGATTTGGGAGCACATATAAAAGAGCAAACAAATTCTGTTGATTGTGAAAATGGATGTCATGGAAGGGAGGCTGCATCTGGAATACATAAAAACTTTAGTATAGAAACTGCTACCAAAAGTAAAGCAAAGGTATTTCTGTGTCTTATCTGCTAATTGTAAATATGAACTTGAACAAAAATTTAAATGATTGTTAGTGTTACTAGGTGTTTTCATTGGAAAATGGTGAATTTGGACTGTGTCATTAACTTACTACCTCTTACTGTATTAATCTTAATAAGGACATGATTTTTTGGGGAGATAGTTTTATTAGAATGCCATGATCCTGTGGAAAATCAGATATTACTGTCTCCTCTCTGTTTAGGGAGCTACTTGACCTGATAACTCATTACTATTATTATCATTCATAGATGCTTAGACTGTTGATATTCTGTGATCTGGAGCCTACGTTCCATAACGAAAGCTATGACTTTATCCTGGGATGTTTTTGTTTTGTTTTTGACTGAAAGAACTTTTATTTAGCGCTTGAATTAGGTTGTTGATTTGATAGAGGATTAAAATAAGTTCATGGCTTAAATTTGGAAAACGAGTATTTTTAGTTTGAGAGTTCTTGACTCATACCTGCCCTGCCTTCATATGTAGTTTGCTGAACTTGAGGAGGTTCCTCTGCCTATCTCTCCAGTTGGTTGAGATCTCCCCAAACGGCAGCACAGCTCCCAGTCTGGTGGGCCAACCACTCGCCCCAACCTTGTATCATCAGCAAACTTGCTGCACGTGCGCTCTGCCCTGTTGTCTAGGTCACTTGGCTTTCATTAATCTAAGAGAAAAATAAATAGCTCCGTCTTCCATTTGTAGAGAGGCAAGAAAAATGTTAGGTGAGATGATAATGTGTATTTAGTTACTGCAGTTTCTCCTCTGCTGTGTATGTGTTTCTCATAGGAACTTAATCCCAGTTCTTCCAATTGAATCAACTGAATTACAAGAGACATTAAGAGGTTTTTAACCATAGGAGACTTCCAGATTTGGGGAATATGTGAGCTGGAGTATCCTAGCAGGCAATCTTTAGTTCTGGAAATACTTTTTTTTTTCTTTTTTTTTTTTTTTGTGAGATTTTTGTAAAGTCAGTAGAGTGCGAAATTATGTCTTTTACAGTGTTCTTAACAGTAGATTAAAAATGCAGTAACAATGTGGTAAACTGCATTATTATGAAAAGAATGTATTGAAGTACAAAATAATAATTAAAAAAGACTCTTCCCAAACAAAACCCCAAACAAGAAACATCTTCATTTGATGCTTAACTGATTTTGGTTTGTTGTAGGATGGATTTTATAAAGGCAAGCTTGAAGAGAGTTCCCCTGAGCATTCGGACTCTGTCCTGAGCATTAGTACAATTGCCTCTGCTATTGCCAATGCTTCTGCCAGCACGGAGCCTGCCCAGCTAGCTGCTATGATGATGGAACTCTCAAATAAAAGTAAGAAGAAATGCTTCCTTCCTGGAGTTGTAAACGATGTGGAACTAGCTGCTAATCGAGCTTCATCGAGCAGTGTGGAAAATAGTGCATTTGATATGGAAAAATATCTCAAAAAAACAGATGAGACGGAACATGAAAGTGACTATGAGAGTATTGTGAAACATGAAGCATCTGTCCAGAACCTTATTTATGATAGCTTTTTAGTGGATAAAAATAAGCATACTCTTGCAGAAGATTTGTTAAATAATCATAACAAGCAGCAGGAAATAGAGAAGCGGTTTGTGAATTATTTTCGTGAAGAAGCTGGCATTCAGAATATCTCTTGTCTATCTAACGTTCCGATGGATGAAGACAGAACTGCAAATAATGCTAAATGTTCAGAAAAATTATCTGATTTAATAAATGGTAAACCCTCACAGTCAGCGAGAGCTCATCTTGTATCAGATGTGCTTGGTACCCCAAACCAATCTACTGCAAGTGGAGCAAAAGTTTGTGGAACTGCTTCAGCAACAGAAACGGAAGTGGTGTGCAGGGGTCAGCTTGCCTGCCATAGCAGCCTTCTTGCTACTGCCTGTTCTAAGGAGACTGCAGAAACAGGAGATGAGGCAGCAGGTGCTGTTCCTGAGACCTGTAATGGTTTGGTGAAAAGAACGTCAGGAAACACTGTGTCAGGTAGCAACTTCAACACTACAAAGCAATCTAGCATGCACGTTAGTCCTACGGCAGCAAGACCTGTGCAGAGATTGAGCAGTGATGAAAAGAAGCAAGAGGGAAAAACACAAAAGAGAAACAAAGATGCTGGTAGTGCTTGCAGTGGGAATGTGAAGCATGTAACTTTTGAGAAGCTCTCTGTGACTTCACAGAATGGTGGTGGTAAGTAAACCTATATAGAAGTATCCAGGTGTAGAAAAGGCTCTTCATGAAAACAAAACTTGTTGACTGTGCTAAATATTGTTATGAATTCTGTTTATTTAGCAGAGCATAAACCCGTTCTTCCCGAATGTGACTTTCAATCTGTAGAGGATGAGCAGTGCAGCTTCAGACCTTCAACTTCACCACTAATTCACTCATCACCTAGTGATACTTCTGGAACAACATTTTCAGGGTAAATTTTTTGGTGTGGTTTATAAGAGTTATTAATGCACTGTGGTAGTTTTTGAGTGATTTAAGTTTCAGTTGAACTGATGTTCTTGACCTCAGTTTATAGAAGATACTTATTGGGCCAAGACTTCATTTGTAGACTAAGCTTCCTGCTTGCTTTTATTGTACATGTAGGAAGCAGGTCTTAAGCAATTGCTGAATTTATTTCTCTTACTGGCATGATGACACTGAGATGCTCGGTGGGAATATGGTTATTTCAGCCTGGAATTGTCCAATTTGTAACTTAAGGGAAGAATGCAAAAT
Source organism: Tinamus guttatus (assembly GCF_000705375.1). Next base: position 229,800 of record NW_010586512.1, read on the forward strand.
GATGAGGTTGTTAATTATTCAGATATATATATTTTTAATGGTGCTAGGGCTAGTGCTTTAGCCTTGGGCTAGCCCTATATATTTTAACTTCTACTGATTCATCTAATACAAATAAAAGCTATTTGGCTAGTGGTTATGGTGGGCTTGTGTATGATAAAAAGCTTGACGTATGAGTACTGATGATGTTTTGTTGCTTCGTTTTGCTACAGTGGGGTAGAGTAGGAAACTGAGTCATTTTTAAACGTACACTTAAATGCTTTATTTATTTTTTTTAAAAAAAACTGCAACTTATATCTCTGTTTAAGGATTTCCTAGCAACTAAGAGGGCAACATTTTGAAATGAACTTTGTGAACCTTTAATGTTCTTGCTCTATATAGTAATTATTATATATCAATTATTGTATAGATCAATATAATTATACATTATATTGCCATATGAATATAAATTATAAATATAGAGATAAGATTGCCCCTATGATAGTTTTCTTTTAACTTGAACTAGTTGATCATGTAGTCTTTAACATGTTTGACTTGTTTGGTCAGTAGCCAGTGGCTATATATACCAGAGGAAGAAATACTGATTTGTGACCTTTAAATTCACTATTTGATGCTTAATTACAGTTAGTATATTGGAGATGATATTAGAATTTCAAGGCGTCTGGTATTTCTCAGAAATAAGCAGGGATATATTACAGACGTCTTTCTGCAAGTGGGGAATACAGATAAAATTTCTGGCTAAAACTATCAGTGATTTAATTAAAATATTCTCGTGTTAGACTTTTGGACAAAGTGATCCCATGTTTTCAGGTGCGTGAAACTGAGAATCCTATTAGTGAATAGGAAATATGGATGTGTGATGCCTAAAATATTGAAAAAAATCATTTTGGTTTTCTGCTATTTAATTAGATGATGTGTTGATTTGCATTTCTGTTAATAGGTAATAATTCTGTTAATTCTGTGACTTTTGTATCTGAGGTCGGTTTTGGAACTCATGCTTTTCATTGGATATAAATGCATAAAGCAAATTATTCATATGTACTTCAAGGCCAGAATTTGTAAAGGTTAATTGCTAACATTTAACAATTAATAACAGAGCTAATATGTAGTAACATTCTTTTTTTGATCAGCAATGGAATATATCCCCATATTGATATACTCGCAATCTGTTTTTCAGGTCTGAGACGGACTTTGCTTGTGCATCGAATTGCCAGAAGTCCCGCAGTGACAGCGCGCTTCCTCACTCAGTTTACTCAAGTCCTAGCATAAGCAGATTAACCTATGTCTCTGCATCTGACAGTACGCTTAAGAATACAGCCATAATGCATAATCCAGACGTGTGGGTAAGAGAATCTTTAACAGTAAGTGCATGCTAGTAGTATACTGTGTGTGCATGAACCTATATATAACAAAAGTGTATATTTTTGTCTGTAGTGAAAGCTCAGTGAGGTCGTCACTTCCTCTTAGGAGTATCAGCCATAACTTTTGCTCATGCTCAATTAGGAAAAAGGAGGAGTGTGTTCTGGGCTAAAGCCATTTTCTTCTATCTGCCCTGGTAACACGGGGTATCTGTTCTTCTTTGTTTCAGTATTTCAAAGTGGATCTAGTCCCATGAGAGGGAGTTCAAGGGCAAATCTGAATGGGTGTGTGTTTGTAGTCCATGCTGATGCAGCATCGGCTCTTGATTCTCATCGGTGTTTAGAGTGTATATGGTTCTAGAGTCTTGCCACCTCAGACAACTTGGTGTTTCATGATGCCAGCATGTGACTGGCTGCAGAGGGGTTTGCCCGTTTGTCCTGAAGAGAAGCTACTGCTTACATTGACTTTGTTCCCTGCAACAGTTCAACAAGGAGCTTCTCGAACAGCTTTTTAAACAAAGGTCTGTCTCTGTGCTAATGAGAATATTTATAATTTACTGTTTCTGTATTCCTTTGGGTTATTTTTTTTTTCCTGAGATAGAGGTGTTAGTTTTAATTCTGCCTATTAAGAGCCCTTTCATGTCCCTAGGCTCACGTCTCTTACAAATAAGAGGAATGTTTGTGGTGATGTTATTTTCAGGTCTGAATACTTATTGTAGTGCAGTCTGTTTAGGCAGTGGAGCTCTAAGGTGTGTGCATTTTTTGGGTTGATTTAGTTTTTTTCTTTTTTTGGTGTGGAACCATTTTACATCAGGTACTTGTGCTCCTTCCCTGGCCATCCAAGTCCTGCTTTGTACTGCAAACGCTCAGTGCCTTTTTTGCGCCTGTGTCAGAGATCTCCAGGTACAGCTGTTCTAAGCTGGGGCCTGGTTCTTCTAATATCAGAATGCTGGTTTTGCAACTGCTAAAAGGGCATGGGGGATCTGGATATGGTTTGCAATAGAAAATGAACCTCTGTAGCATATCTAAAGAATATTTTCATTTATGAATCTGCAGAGGAGCTACCTAGAGTTCGTGCACTGTCTTGTATAGTCTGAGCAGTGTGATGCTGATTAGGAAAGGGTGGCGCCCCTCTTGTCGTTCTCCCTCCAGGTAGTCTGTACTGACAAGCACCATTAATATGTTACTGGTTATGCACAGGGTAGGAGAAGGGTGATCACTTCTGTTCTGGACAGCTAACTTGACAGGAAATTCTTTCACATGTCCGTATGCATATCCATGACTGGTACTTTTTTCCCCTGGATTTATTTACTACTTCTGTTTGTTGCTTTGGTTCCTCAGCTTTTACTAAGAACCTTGCCGGACTCTGACTTGCCTTGCTACCAGATCCACTTTTTGTTGGTGGGCCCTAACACTCAGGGATTCTCATTTCTTGTCACAGCAACTTGAATCTGAGGAAACACCTTTGTGTTGTTGAAACAAAGTCATAAAGAAGAAGGAGAAACGTAATTTATGTTTCTCCTGGGTGCTCCTAATAGGGCTTGTTCATGCATATGTAGATATGAAAATTCTCGTGGTATTGGACCCAAAAACAACAAATAAGAAAATTATATTTGTAATAGTGTCTAAGAATCTGTCAGTGAGTCCGGTGAGTCTAGAAAGCTGTTCCCCTTCAGAGTATGGTTACTTTCGCACAGAATGGCTTCATAAAATCACAGAAAGTCAAATACTCTTGACTCTGTGGAAGCTGTTTTAGCTCTTGACAATTTCAGAAGCAGAGCAGGTATTAATTATTGACTAGAGTGTCACTTTAAATAACAAGCAGCTTGGAGTTAACAGCTCTTTTTTGAGTTGAAGACAGACAGATTTTACAAAGCAGAGCTCCAGACCAGACTTGACAAACTTTATCATTTATATTGAGTGTCAGTGTTAGTCTGTCTTGCTTTATGTACCCTATTTGTTTTTCTAGAATTTATGATTAGTATATTATATTTGTTTACTTAGGGTGAAAGTGCCAGTGAACTGAGCACAACAATAATAAAAGCCAGCCCAACTCCTTCGCTGGAGCATCTAAATGAAAATCTAAACGACTACTCTTTTCAAAGAAAGAGAAAAGAAACACTCTTTAATATTGATGACAAATCAGAGGGAAAAGAATTTGTAAGTCTTAAAAGTAAGCTTGAAAGTGAAAAACTGTCCAAGAATGATTTCCCAGCAAATGAAAATCAGGTTGCATCCAGTCCTTCAAAGGTAACATCAAATCATAGAGAGTTGGACTATGTTAAACCAGCTTTAGCAAGTAAATCATGCACCTTTCCCACACTATCTGATAATGCTGATAAACCAGAAGCGTGGCAGGATCATACAAGCAAAGTACAGAGACCGGGATTGCCATCATTCAATGTACTACCCATATATCCTGGATTAAGCAGTTATATTCCGTTAAATCCGAACTCATCTGAGGAACAGTATGTTCCTATTTCAAGCTTTAAATCCCACGTCACTGCTTCTGAGAGTCAAACAAGTTCATCTGTTCCCACGTTGCTTACAGGATGTTCGCTTGCAACGACTCCATTTGCTCAGCAGCATCTGGGAAGTATCCCAGCTACTGCAGGTGCAGCTTTGTCTCGGTTTCGTGCTGGCACCTTGGCAGGTTTTGGTCTCCCAGGAGGACTTCCTGGCAGTGGTCTCCCAGCAGGACATGCTCAAAATCCAGTTACTGCAGGAATTCCTTTAGGTGCGAATATTGGTCCTGGATCTTTGGGTGCAGCTTCGCTTTGTAATCCACATTCTGCTTGGAACAAGAATATCTTAAATATAAAAGCATACACTGGACAGCCTTTGGGCCTCGGTAGAAATGAGTGGGAGTCGTCAGCGTTGCCTGGTTTTGGTAAGACCTTTTTATTTTGTTTTTAATGTGCATGTATAAAATATAGCTGTGGGCAAAAGTAGCTAAAATGAGAATGGTGAGATTACAATAAATAAAAATTGATTACTGAAATATAACTACAAGTATTCTTTATGAAAGCTTAACATTATTTTTAAAAAGGGCATTCCTAATTATCCATGTTTAACCTTTTCTGAATTCAGTAGTCTCCTAACAGTCTCAAAAGGTATGTCAAAAAGGCTAAATTTCAGATTTTTTTCTGTTCTTTGTCATTGTTTAAAAGGTCTGGCACATTCTTTGATAATCAAGAGGAAGAGAATCTCTGGCTGCAGCTCTGTATTGAGCAAGGTCATTGATCTTAGTAATGCATTTTGAAATAACAAAATCTGGACCAGTCTGCTCTTTACATATTTTTTAATGCATGTAATTGATAGGTTCTTGTACAAGTTTTTGAACTTCTCTGAGTATCTGTTCAGCTTGCACTTGTTTTCTGGCAAATATGATTCTTTGACCCTGAAATTAGTGTCCAGCGATGCTTGTCTTGCTCCATGTTTTTATCCTGATAGTTATGTAAAATTTTCTGTTTTGGAGGGGTTTAAGAATGTGTGGCTTTAAAAGAAAATGTGCTGTTTTAAGTATCTAAAGCTTTACTACTTGTAGTTATGTGCATATGTCCTTCTAATTAAGAAGCCGAGCGTTCCTTTGTCATGAGTGTCTGTGACTAGGTTTAAGGATGAAAAATGAAGGTTGTTCTTTGTGAGCCAGAAAAATCTCTTGCTGCCAGTTTTGTTTTGAATTGTGGCTATACAGTTGCTCAGAACCATTTGAATATTTTACTTCGAGAAAGTTTATTTCTAAAATACTCAAAAGTCAGATTTTGCTTTGATATGCTGTTGGTAGCTTTTGGTTGGACCATTTCTCTTGAAAAATCTGCTCTAAGTGAATGCTTGATGTTTTCTGTAGCAGAAGAATTCTTAAGCACCTCGTAGGTAATGGTTATGTTCCAGCATTTAATAAAATTGTAAATGTACTAAATATAGATAACTGCATTTTGTGTTGTGGGCTAGTGTTGATCAAGTCTTGATCACTCAGTAGTTAAAACTTTGTAGGCTAGTGATTGCATGGAATGTGCTATTTCCATAAATATTTTTGTTGGTAGCAGTATAAATGCAAGTAAGATGCAAATTACAAACAAGTTATTCAAATGCTAAATATCAGACAGGAGAAAATATTCTTATAAAAGCTGTAGAAGTCAGAAGTTTATCATCCTTGGTTTAAGGGTGCATTTGTCAGATGAGGTTACAAAACGTAACATACCTAATGACAGACTGAGTAGGATGTGATTAACATCTTGCTTTTGGGTGCTTGCAACTAATGGGAGCCTGTTTTCTTGCCAAGGTCATGTGAAAGTCCCCGAAGAGCTGAAGTTCCCTAATGCTTGCTGTGTGGGAATTGCCTCCCAGACAACGCTCAGCATTTTTAATCCAACTGAGCGGTGGTTGCAGGTCAGCATTGGCATAATCAGTATTTCAGTCAATGGGGAAAAGGTAAGACTTTATTAAAATTGTGAGCCTAATGCTATGACCTTATCAGAAGTCAAACTGTAAAATTAGGGAGTCCCCTCTACATTGTATATCATCTCATGCAGATGCACCATGTGTCCTTCCAGGAACATGACTTCTGGTTTTCTTCTCAGTTACTCTGAATAATTCCTTATTAGGAGAGAAGAAAAGTAAATCCATAGTGGTGTTATGTACACATGAGTTAAGATTTCTCTTTATTTTCTTAATTGCTTGGTGGCATGAGTCTCTTGTGTAGCTCTTCAAACCTGAGATGTATTTTTACTCCTCTGAATAGCTTATAGTATCACTTGCAGAAAAAAAGCAGACTGTTTATAAATGTGTTCAAGAAGTGTAAAGGCATCTGCACTAGGATTTACTGGTGACCTTTCCCTTGCTTTTCCTCCTCCTGCTCCCCATTTTTGTTAGGAAGCACCAAGTCAAATTATTTGTTGTTACTGTTGAGCGACCTTTATCAATATTAGAATATCTTAGCTTGAAAAGGTACTTGAAATGATACAGAAATGGAACATAGATATGGAGAAACTAATACTGCAAAAGTACGTATAAAAATCTACTTGTTGAGCAGTGGTTACTACATACTATGTTTTGTAGGTGTTTGGAAGAAGCCATGCTATAGTTCTTGTGCCTGAGAACTTGACAGGGTGTTTTCTGTCTTGTTTGCTTTTCAGATGGATCCTGTGAAGTACCAGTGTCTTGTGTTCAAGAACAAGACCATTGTAGGACCACATTCTACTGATGACCTGAAAATACTTTTCTTGCCATGTCATTCAGGGATCTTTCAGTGTATTCTCAGTGTTTCATCTTGGCAGGTTTCAGCAGATGCTGAGACAATAGTTCAGGCAGAAGCTTTGGCGAGTAGAGTAGTTCTGACCGCGGTTGCTGAACATCCTAATATAGAAGTAAGTAGATAATCATGTTTTTTTTTTTTCTTGTTGAAATTTTATGAACAGCTTAAAAATATAGAAAATAAATCAGGATACAAGATTGTTTGTCAAAGGACCTAGGTATGAGGAATGAAGTAGTTTTAATCTTTTAAGAAGATTTATTTGTGGAGGGACACCTTGCTGTGCATGAAGGATTCTTATGCAAATGTCTTACAAGATTCTACTTTTTCATTATTAGAAAAATTACATGAGATGATAGGATGAGAGCTCTAACATCTGATTCTTCCCCAGGATTCATTATCAGCAATGTTATATTTTGATTTGCTAACATCAGGCATCAAAACACAGCAATTAATAATAGCATTCATTTCCAGTTGTAGGGTTTTCTATTTTTATTTTATTTTAAGTGAAGTAGCTTCTCTCTCAGTTGGTTCTTACTCTTCGAACCCTAAATAAATTAAAAGTATTTTCGTACTTCAGATTAGTTCAAAATTAAAACTAAAGGATGTGTAAAATACTTACTTCATCTTCTGTTAATACCACATCTTCTCCCATTTGCTTAACTTTAAGAATTATATTTGGAAATGTATAGTCCTGAATTTAGAGTTATTATGAAGCAAAAGTATACATGGTGATACTTTCCAAATAAGACTCAAGACCATGTTACAGTCTGAGACTTTGACAAATTCTCAGTGTACTAACCATAAATATACTTTTTCTTTTTAAATCAATTTGTTAAGTTTTTTTTGGTAAAATACAAAATTTGAAGTAATTTTAAAGGTATTCCAGTCTAACGTGCATGAATGAATATACTGTTTTTATGCTTTATTAAACTTAATATTCAATGCATTTTTCATCAGTTTGGAGAATTCCATCGTTTTCTGCATCTTCTTTATGGTGCAGTTCATTCAAATGTGATTCGTATTTATCGTATTGATTCGTTCTGTGCTATATTTCTGAATATTTTATTCTAAGCTGTGAAAAGAAACAAAAGCTGTATCTAGCTGCAGATCACAGTTCTCAAGTATTCAAATCAAAAATTAACTCCTCTTTAGCTATATCCCTAAAGTTTAAATAAAAGGTGTTGCAATTGATATTTCCTTACGCTAATAATAATTATGGCTTTTTGCTTTCATTTCTTTTTCTTTTCTTTTTTTTTTTTTTTTTAATTTTACCCAAAATAATTTGTCTATGTGCTGTGTTTTGATGGGTAAATATTGCACTGCTTTTGTTTTAACTGATTTGGGATTAAGGGAAACTTTTCTTCTCCTTCAGCTGGGGTTGTAGAAGTGTGGGTATGTGGGTATAGTATTACAGGACTGAGTAAATGAATAGTATCTTTAATCTCTCATTGCCTCCTTGTGGTAGTGTATCCTGAAAGCTTTCCTTCCTTTCTATATATATATATTTTTTTTTTTTTTAAGGTGGAAAAAGGCAAAACAGAATACTTGGACTTTGGTGACTTGCCTTCTGGCAGTTGGAAGGCTCTTCCGCTAAAACTTATCAACAAAACCCATGCTTTTGTGCCAATTCGGCTTATTATCAATGCAGTAAGTACAGCAAACTTCCCATATGCACAAGTTAACTTCTTACAATATTTAATTTTAATGCAAAGAAACTTTGTGGTTACATGCCAAACTCCCAATAAATCTAGAGTTAGTACGGAAAAATAAACTGGGAGAGATGGGGGGTGCACCTCACAGTTATAATGGAAGCTGTACAAATATTTTATGGACAGCTGGATCTTGCCTGGGGCTTGCTAACTATGGGCAAATCTTTGATTGGCTTCTCACAGTTGGACCATCCAGAGCTTTTTTGCATTGCCCAGCTATGTCAGTATTTTATTGTTAATGACAGTAGGGGACTTCATGTTGTTAAAGCTGTATCTCCTTGACAGAACGCAGTCGCTTGGCGTTGCTTCACGTTTTCCAAGGAACCGGTCAATCCTTCTAATGAGCACTCGTTCCCAATGGATGCAATTACTCCCATAGCAGCTCCCTCGGTTGTAAACCATGTGATACATGCAAGCTATGATGGACAAGTGAGTAGTTTGTAGGTCACTGGTGCTTATCGTTCTGTTTGCAATGACTGTTCGCAATGACAGTTCCGGATATCTGAATTTGTAGCAATAGCTGCTGGAGAGCTACCGATTTGAGTAGTGTGTGTGTGTTTTTTTTTTTTTTTTTTTTTTTTTTTTCCTTCTTATTGCTGTAAGTGATGTTGTATGTCTGTCTTTTTATTAATTCCTTCACCCCTTAAGATAAGTCCACTTTATTTATTTATTTATTTATTTATCTCTTTCTCCTCCAGGATCCTGAAGCTTTAACAGTTTGGGTCCTGTTCCACGCACCTAAGAAACAGATTTCTTCTTCAGGTATGTCAATTTGATTTTTTCGTTATATGTTTTTATTATTTAATGTATGCATGCTTTGGAATTTCAGGAACAAGCTACAAACTTACAACAAAAAATATTTCAACCTTGTGTGTTCTAATATTTCAGCTGTCATGTACAGTTTTCTTAAATGAAGGAAGAGGAAATTGAGGAAATCCTTTTTTGTTACTAATTTGTTGTATTTTTGTACTATGTACTAGCCTCAATCTTTTAGAAGTTAATGAGGTACTTGCACTTCAATATCAAAATATATGAAGTACTTATTTTTAAGATTTGTGGAATTTTCTTTCCTCCTGTTGCCAAGGAAATTACATAATCATTTCAAGAAAACAACCCTGAATGTTGAGTTGGTTGTAGTATAGATGAAGGATCTGAAGGAGTCTCTGAGAATTTCTGGTTTCCTAAGGGGAGTAGTAGTAATAATCTTGTCCTTGGCTAGAATGTTTTTTGGTTTGGGTGTTTTGGGGATGATTTTGGCCATCTTTGGCAGAAAGGTAAAAAATATTGAGACTTGCAAAACCTGTTGACTGGATAGGGGAGAGCCGCTGCTGATCTCTGCTGAGGGATCGATTGGGAAGTAGTGAAGTGAGATGCAAATCTATAGGGATGGCTTTTGCTGCTGACAGACTTGCTTGGATTTGTCATATGTGGAATTGCTTTTAGATTCCTTAGGTCCAGCAGATGAATTCTTGGCAAGAGTTGATGTGGAGGTTGATAGCCCAGGGCCTAGCAGTGTGATTAAAAGTATTCCTCTTCGAGCAAGAGCTGGCACGGCGAGGATACATGCTCCAAAGGATTTACAGGTTTGAGTGAATTGGAGGACAGTGTGTTTTAAGAATACTCTGCCTCTTATAGCCTGTTTCTTTTTGTATTTTGTTTGCTTGTCTGTGTGTATATGAGCGTATATATATGCATATATACATGTATATACATACACACATTTTTTTTTCCAGACAATATCTCTGTCTGCTAGTGTGGGTTCATCATCTAAGCAGCAGCTGCCATTGAAAAATGCTGGAAACATTGGTGTATATTTAAAAGTTAAGGTAGGTTGGCTTCTTGAAATCATGAATTTTCTACTAAAAACATTATATAAAAATACAAGCTCACCCTTGGGGTGCTAGCTTAACTGTGCATGGTTTGGCAGAGGGATTAACAAATTTCTGTAAAGAAGAGGAAAGATATCCAAGAGAGCAGTTCACACAACTGAGGGAAAAACAAAACAAAAAAAAAAAAAACAACAACAACAACAAAAAAAAACCTCATGATGTGTTCTGTTTTGTTTGGTGAAAGCAGCAAGCCCAGTGCTATGCAGTTGGTTGTTAGCCTGAGGAATAATGCCTATTTAGAGCAGAGTTATAATGGCATGAGGAAATATTTTGAACTTCTTGTAAAGCTGCATTAATTTTTGCTGGACATATTGCCAAGTCATGTATGATGCTTGGTGCTTTTAGGGTATATGTATTATCTTTAACTTACTCTAATTTTCTTGAAAACCCATAGAAGATATCTAGACTTATTTCAAACTATCCTTGTGTTGACTTCAAAATAGTAAATCAGTGTCTTGAGGAAAAAAGAAATGTTGAGGACTGTGAGGCTGTCACTTGAGACGTTACATGAACAGAGGATCAGAGCTAAAGCATGTGGAATTGGTGATTGTTCAGGTCGTAATGACATTGCAGAAATATTTTTGTGACTGTTTTGAGGTACTGCAGAATCATCGAAGAAGTTCTGCAGAAAATAACAGCCTCTGACAATTAGCTTCTGGATGTATTTGAAGAACATGATTTTAACTGTCCCTGAAGACTTTGATAATTGCTATAGGAAATATAGCAATATAGCAATATGCTTAAATTCTGTAGTATCAGGTGATAGTAACTTCTTTTTTTCTCAATCCTTACAGTGAGTTGATTTCATGGTGCTCTGTACTTACTCTTCCTGTTATTGAAATTCTGAGCTTAGATATAATTCACTGAGAGGTGCTTAAGGTGTGATTATATTTTGTAAGTTAGCCTCAAGTTGCAAGACCGTTAGACAGAGTAATGAAGATTTATTTTTTCATGTTGCAAGTGTACAAGCTAGTAATGTGTCTCTTGCAAAAATCTTTTCTTCTCGCACTAAGAATCCGTTAAGAAATGCTAGCTTCTAGCTTGGAAATGTCTTTTACACAAAGGCCATGCTTGGCTGCCTTTGTATGAAATCCTCTCGATCAGAGAAATCCTCTTGATCAGAGAAATCTAGATGGAGAATAGAAAAATTCTGAGTCAGATTAAAAAAAAAATAGTCCTCTGCCAAATTTTCTTAGTACAGAGCTGTACTATTTGCTTCTCTTGTGATATCAGTATTTTTCTTTTTTTTTTTTTCTCTCTCTTTTTTTAACCTGCTGTTATTGTGGTACTGAGATATGAGAGGCTGGAAATACGGATACTCTGAGGTTTGCTTCCAACCTGAGGCCTGCTTAGCCCAAGCCTTAGTGTTTTCATTTTGCTTCAGAGCATTGTGCCTAATGATCCTTGTTAAGGATCCTTGTTAAGCCTTGTTGCTTGTGATTCCTGATCATCAGTGATCGAGTAGGAATGACAAGGAAGTGGGCCTATCTCAAGGTTTTCTTTTTGCATTTCTTAAGGCAGAGGCCATGGAAGTAGGATGCAAGACTAAAGTGATGATACTGGGCACTAATAATGTGATGATGTTGGGGAATAGTTAGTATTGACCTGTACTGCATGTTGAGACTAGTGATGTTACACTGCTACTGGCTGCCACTGTCTTGTAATATTCAATTTTCAGAATCTCTGTGAGGTTCTTTCAGCATTATATATACAGTTGATTTCTTAAGATATTTCTCTTAGGCTTCTCTGCTATTCTATTCAACACTGGAAGACTTTTAGTTTGCACAGGAATATGTTAAAGATCTGGTGATACCATGTGTATTTAAACTGGCTGTGTATGTGCAAGTTGAATAGTTTTGGTTTTTGCAGATGTGTTTACTCTCCTAAAAGAAGTAACAGACCCTCTCTTTCTCTCCTACTTCCCTTTCTTTTCTCTTCAGATATCAAATCAGGACAGCTGCTTTTCTGTTGAACCTGAGGATCTCTTCCTTCGTCCTGAAGAAGAACAAGAAGTAGCTGTCTTGTTTTCTCCAAAAAGCTTAAGCACTGCAGAAAGGTGACATAACTGTTCATAATTGTTCATTTTAAACAGAGTTATTTTTCAACCTGAAGGTCATAAAGAAGTGGGAAACTTTATCGACAGAAGAATCTATGCTATATGAGTAGCTCATTTTTTCCATCAAAGGTCAACAGGTTCCTTGTGACTAGTTTAAATAAATGGAGCAATTCTCAGGTCCCCCTTATAAGATACTTACCTCTAAGTACCAAGATCCTTTAAAATACTTATCTTCAGCAGCCTCTTCACTTGCTTCCCTCTTCTTTGCCCTACTATAGTGAGGGATATATTTTTTCTGTTTTACAACTGGTAAACGCAAGCACGGATTCTTGAAGGTCAAGACTCTTTGGCTGCGAGAATTGAATGGATGTTCAGGCCAAGGTCCTGCATAACCCTAATGTGCATGTTCTATTTGCAGCCATAAGCGTTTGTATGTTATTACCTATGAATTTCCTTGTTCTCTCCCAAATGGACTTTTTTGGTTTGAGTGACTGGCAATGTCCAAGTCAGATTCCAGTTCTCCAGAGCAGTTTTTCATTACCCGTCTTGTGAATTCTGCTTTAATGAAGTAGGAATAGATAAGAGGAATCTGGCCAAAATATGCTCAACTCTAATATGCATCTTACTGGGGCCTTGTGAATGATATTAAATATGTTAAGTTCTGTGCTAATGAGAGTATGATTCTACGGGGTAGGCATCTTCCATATCATGTGGCCTTTTGCCTAACTTGTTTGCTTTACAAGTGAAAGGTACTCAGTAGAGTTGGAATCTTTGCAGTCCACTTGCAAGTACTTGCCAAATGACTAATGAAGTAGCTATAGAATCAGAATCATACAATGCTTAGGGTTGGAAGGGACCTCTAGAGATCATCTAGTCCCAACCCCCCTGCACACGCAATAATAAATGTTAATATTGCCTCCTGAGAGCATACAGGACTCTGTCAGTAGGCTTCACAGAAATTCACTCACAGCTAGACTGGAGCTTCTTGAGTTTCATTTCTGGTTTCAAGTGGGCTTCTAGCATAATATGTAGTTTGGCCTGTTTCTTATGAGCCTTTTCCCTGTCCTATGGCTTTTTTCCTTCTGTTCCCTGCAACTTTGGGCAAATCCAGTTTTTTTATTTGCATCTGCACTCCTGATGTTCTTATTCATCCGATTTCTTTTTGCTGTTGCTTGGTCCTGTAGGTTTGATGACCCTGAGGTAGCTGATTGCTTGTCTGTGGGCCTAGTATTCCTTCCTGCAGTGATTATGTATTTATCTGCTAATCTTATTTTATGGTGGGGTCTCTGTCTGTTTTTAAGCTCATTGAAAATCCTCGTGCTGCCATCTGGGCCTCAGTATGAAGTGGTGCTGAAAGGCGAGGTGGGGAGTGTGGAAAGCAGACCTGTGTTTGCTGCTGCTCGGTGCACAGACATCCCGCCCATTCTCTCCAATAAACAATTCGTTGCCTGGGGAGGTGTAGCACTTGGGAGATCAGTGTAAGTATAAGTAGGGCAGGGATGCATACAAAATATTATATTAAGTATTTTATAATGCATTTACTTACAATTTAAATTCTGTATTGTCTCCATTTGTATTAACAACCCACAGCTGATAAGCTAAGCTGTTTTGCAAACTCAGAGAAATAGTATGTTATAAATTCATTTTTTATACAGGAAATATTTGCAAATATCACCTGTGATCATATTTAAGCTTTTTTTGTTTTTTAGGACTCTTTAGTTATAGTTGGAATAAAATCAGGTTTTGTAAGATCAATGCAAATAGAATTAATGAAAAAATATTTTCCAAATAAATTGGTGTCAAAAGAATATCTGGAACTCTTCCATCTCTTGCTAGTAGTGAATCTTTTGATATATATCTTTCTTCCCCCTGATTTATAGATACTAAAACTACAAGCATTTGGTTTGTTAACATAATTTGGCCTTCTAAATAGCATTAATTAATTAGGCTAATGAATTAGTTCATTTCTTTGCGTTTGAATGTGTTCTGATGTTAACACTCATAGTGATGGAGAACGCATCACACCTCTAATTACGGTTTCCTCCCGTCTAGGGAACGCAGCT
>NW_010586512.1:244144-264262 GCF_000705375.1 Tinamus guttatus
GCCTTAGTGTTTCAAGATTTAAAAACGAAGTCTATGTCCCTGAAATGTAGGGGAAGGCTTTCCCCTTTCTTCCTCATCCCATCCTTGCATCTAATTGCACAACCTGCTCTGTGTCAGAGTCTTTGAGTATTTGGAGTTGTTATAGAGGCTGTTGTGAGCAGCTTTTGACTCCTGGAGATGGTAGAAGTTCCTGCCTCTGCTAAGTAAAGGCCTGAGTGCCAGGAGCCTTGAAGTGAACAGTGGGAGCCAGCAGCTGGTAGCAGTGAATGAGTAAAGAAGCAAGGAACAAGATCCCTCCTCCTGAGCCAGGATGAGCCTTTTTGAAGGCTTCTGCATATGGTGGTGCCTCACCCTGGAGAAAGTGTTACAGTTTTCAGATTTCTGTCAGTGATTTGTATTTGTAATTAATTTGCATTGTTACCAGAGTGATATGCCAATGTAACATTATCATAAGATTTTAAAGAAAAAGTATCTAGAAGTAAAGAAAATGTAGTATCTACATTTTCTTATTTGAAAATGTATTCTGGACACTTAAGTATTTTCCAGTCAGTGTCGGGGTATGTTGGAGGAAAAAAAAATTTTTTTTTGGATCTGCCTGATGCAGCCAAGTGGCCATAATTTTCTATGGTACCATCCTTGTTGATAAGTATATTAAAAGGAAAAGCTATCTTAAGCCCAGTTTAGTTCTCTAATGCTGTTTCAGTGAAATTTCAGAAGAAATCTGCTACTTTTATTGTAGGATCAAAAGGAAAGTTTTTGCTTCAAAATTTTTCTAGTCTCTGAGATTTGCAAGTAAGAAGTACAAAAGACTCAAGATTTGGGGGATAAAATTTTCACTGATGTATTCTTGAAATTGTTATTACATTCACTGATATGTAAGCCATTTTTGTGTGAGCAATAATGCACTTAGGAATGGAGAAATGCTTTGATTTATTTACTCTCACTTTTCTTAACGCTTGAAGGATTTAGATTTCCATAAATTAGTGGCTCTGAATAACTATATCTTTAAAATCTTTAAGAGATTTTTTTTTCATTCTTCAAAGGAGTCTCTTATATTCATACAAGTGCTGTTAAGCTACCAAGTGCAATACTTGAACTTCAGAAAAACTTTTTACTTTTTTTTCCCTATCTGAGGACTAATGTAGTCGTATATAATGTTGTAATGTGTAACTTTGAAAATACAGAAATAACCTTTGAATTAATATATTATGCTGTAACAGGAGGTAAAATTGTTCCATTTCCATGAATAAATATTCACACTGATTTTTTTCTGCACAGTACAATTTAACTTCATATTTTTCAGTCAGCAGAAGTTAACTCTAAGAAATAACTCTCTGTCTGTGACTCAACATTTAAGACTGTTGATAAGAGGCCAGGATCAGGACTGCTTTCAGGTAACAACTAATAAAAATTTCTATTTTGTGTTTATGACAAAACTATCACGATAACCTCTTTGTAATAAAGCCATCAAAACTTGTTTAATACTCACAATAGTGTTTGCTCAATAATAGCTGAATTTGTTTAGAAATCAAATAGCAGAGAATTTCTGCAATAGGATATCAGCTGAGAAAGCAAATTCAGATTTGCTATTTTGGAGTAGCAGATCGCTTAAATGAGATTGTGTTAAATATCTGATTTTGCAAATTCAGTGGAAGAGGCCAAATGGAGAATAATTTTTCTACTTTTAATAGCACTGCATAGGCATATGTTCATGCAGTAAGCATATATTAAGAGTTGAGGTGGCAAAGTCTTTATTTCTCTGCCTGTATTTTGAACAATTGTTTTGGTTCACTGTGGTGTCATATATTACTGCCTACTTGATTCTGAAGCTCTCTGGGATCAAAGATCAAAATTGTTTTACTTTTTTTTTTTTTTTTTTTTTTTTTTTTTTTCCTCCTCCCTGTGGTGAGTTAAATCCTGGCACTAAGCTGGGATGCCTTTCTCTCCTTTCCTTGGGAAGATATCTAATCAGAGGGGAGTCAGATACAAGTTCATCAATAACATTTCAGAATGTAACAGTGCTTGAGAAGAGGTGGCAGGTTTTAAATGTCTTACAGGTTTTGGATTTGTGACTTCTCCCAGAGAAGAATTTCCTAACTATATGTAATGATGCATACCATGGTCATTGCACAGAGTTCTGGATGTCTGGCCTAATTTTCATTCTGGAAATACTTGAGATGTTTTTTTCTGGGATAATCAGAAAGCTGGTCTTCCAGTTGTTAACTAGTTCATCTGTCCTCTTTGGAGAGTGGCTGAATTACTCTTGCTCATTCTGGCTGCCAATTCTGAGTTCAGCAGTCACAGATCCTTAACCAGTCTGGCTCATCTGCGAAGGCTGTTTCTGACCTGGGCAGAACTGATTGATTCTTGTCCCTGTTTTGGCCAGAAAATAACTGGCAGTGCTTGATGCCCCCCCGCCAAAATTGTATGCTTCTCTATGTAATCATCTCTATTTGTCCTGACTGCGTTGGAGAAAATGAGGCTACAAAATGAAACAAGTTGACTGCGAATCTGTGTCTGGTGAAAGCTCTAAAGATATAATGCTCCTGCTGAAAAATGTTTTGCCACTCCTCTATTTAGAGTCATTGTGGCCTCAAATATCTCCTTCTGCCTTGATAAGGCTCTGGATTAATTAAGTTAATTTGGGGTTATTAAGGAAATCTTGTTCTGTATGTGTCCTTACTGTACTTGCTCACTTTTGATATTTTTATTTTATTTTTTCAATAGCTGCAAAGTATATTTGGATCAGAGGAACGCCTAACTAGCAATTGGGAGCTCAAAATCCGTCCCAAAGAAGATACTAATATATACTTGATGTTTGCACCTACTCGTATAACTTGCATGTTTGCAAAGCTAGAAATCAAACAGCTGGGGATTCGATCACAGCCAGGAATTAAGTTTACTGTAAGGCTTTCTACACCTAATTTCTAATAATTTAAATTGCATACAACTTTCTTCTTTTTTTTAAAGAAAAGTCTAGCACTTCTCAAGATACTCAATATGTATATGTGTATATTTGCTAAATATGATACAGACAATATATTATATAGTCTGAACATTCAACAAACTGACTTGGCATTTTGTCCATCTCCTTAAGGAAGGAGTTATGTAGTATATTAAAAGTTGTCCAAAAGATGTCCACGTTTTCCAGAAATGTCAAAAAATCGGAATTTGTCTGTTTTTACAGAAAAACTTTAATTTTCAATAAAACTTGGAAACTGGAGTTGAATAAACTTAGGCTTATTTTCTTTCTTCCTTTTCATATTTTCAGGACTTTGTCATGCTGTATAGTATAAGCTCTCTGTATAGCTTAATGCTATTTTTTTTTTGATAGAAACTTAGTAAGAAACATTTCATCTCAAGTTTACTGCTCATTTTCAGATACCTCTTTCTGGATATGGAGGAACAAGCAATATCATCTTAGAAAATGTTAAAAAGCTGTCAGGTGGTTACCTGATAAAACTGGATGAAATATCCTCTGCAAGTTTGGGGAAAGTTTCTTTCCGCATAAGAAACACAGGCTCTCGTGCTGCCTACGTTAGAGCATTGTGCTTTGCAGACCTTGAGACAAAAAAAATTGTGGATCCTCACGCAATGACGATGAATCCTGAGAAGTTTGTGCTAAAGGAAGGAACACATGAGGTAAATCAAACAGTGAACAAGCTTTATTTTAAAATAGATGTGTTCAGTGAGTATGCATATCATAAGATTCTCATTAAAGTTTCACTTGTGTTTAACCTTTTGCATTTCACTTGTATTGCAGTAATTTCACAAACATCTGTACTGACTGCAAGATTTTTTGTCTGAGTATGTTGATTATATCTTTTATCAGGTGATTACTGTAACATGGAAGCCTGTGGAAAAAGAAAACTTGCATAAAACAAACCCATTGATATCAGCAATATGTTTTTTTTGGGGAGATGAAGTATCCAGACAGCAATATCGTAGGTAAGATGGAATATTGCAGGTTGCTGTTATGAAGTAGGCAGATGTTTTATAGAAGGGTAAAATGAAGGGTGTAATGCTACCAACAGCATTGGTTGTGCTTGTAAAAGGACTGCACTAGGACAGCCAAGCCCTGTTCTCTAGGTGTATAATGCAACAAGGCTGTGATTTAAGGCTTGGACACGACTGTGAAGTGAAAAATCTGTCCAGTGTGCCAGCTTCTGGCTCAAGTTTTGACTCTAAAAACACACCCAGTCAGCAACCTGGTGAATGTCTGAGACCTAGGAGGAAGAGATGGGTCACACTGACTCCTGTTGAGGCAGTCAGGCTTTGCGTAGCCACTTGGCTCCTGATGCGTCCAAGGCTCCTTCTGCCATTTGAGTGCCAGGCTCTCCATTACTGACCCACAGAAGGATAAGCCTGTGATAGTCATGATTTGGTGCCTTTTACTATACAGCAACAGAGTGAGGTTTTTGTTTTATTGTTTTATTATTTTTTTTTCTGTCCAAGTCTTAATCATATGAGAGGGCTTCAAATTTAAAAGTATGTTCACAAACATGGCCTTGGTGTATTCCAGAAATCGTAAAAATTAAAATGATGATAGGTTCTTACCCTAGGAATCCTTTTCAGATTGATAGTTCCAGTAATGCATATAATTTTAAATCTGTAATATGTATAATTTCAAGTCTGTTTCTTATTTCTTTGATAGAGCCATGATGTATAACCCTCAGGTAGAAAAACACATAGTCCCAGAAAACAGTCTGGTGAGAAATGTCATATTTGACGAAGAATTTCAAGGGGAGCAGCTAGTGACGGAAGGTGAGCCAATGACTCATTAAAGGAAATTGTAATACTTTTTTTTGCTGGAGGGGGGCAAGGGTGGAATAAATGTGTGTTAGGCTTGAATTCTAATTACTTTTCCATTCTTTTTTTTTAATGCAGAAGCCAAGTGTCCAATTTGGACAAAACTTGCTTTGTTGTATTGCGTACTTACCTGTTTAAGATTTACTGTGCTTTTCTCTGAACAGAGCAGAAGCCCTTGTGTATATATATGTTATGACACTAGGAATGTTCAGTTTATTCTGAGAATTTTTAGCTTATCACTAATACATGAGCAAGAGACTTGAGGTACAAATTTACTAAAAGTTGCAGAGTTAACTTTGTACGGAGGTGCCATATTCTGTATTTGAGAACTTGCTGATGTTTGAAGATGTCCTTCCCATTCCAAATTAAGCAACTTTAAACTTCTTTTTCAACTCTTGCTTGTATTATCACAGAATTGAGGAAGTCTGCAATTTATTTTAAGAACAGTGTTTTTTTTTTTTTTTTAAGCCTTTAATTCCATATTTCTTGAACTGATTCTACTTATCTATGCAAAGATTTTTGCTGTCTGGAGGTTGTTATGGTGCCTGAGTCTTTCCCATGGAAATTTTGTTTGTTGCTTTTACTTGGAGCAGTGATTGTTCATCTTGGATAGGTTGAAGTGAAGTCCTACTGAAGATACCTGAGGTTTCCCTGCGTGCTCCCACATGTGCAAGTTGTTAACCCAATGTGAGAGAGACTAGACAGTCTTTGATTAACTATAGTTGGCTTATTAATAGTGTCTTGCTAGTAGGAGTTAAATATACTTTTTCTGTAGAAAGCAGATTTAACTCTTGCATCTTAGTTTACTTATGTATTTTTTGTCTTTGACACCATACTTTGCTGAAATTGTCTACTGTGGCTTATTGTTTCTTATTCGATTACAACAACAACTTTTACTCAAACTTATTTATCTTGGGTATGCAAAACTGGTCATGCTCTGCTTTCTGTACTGAAGTTAATAGATTCGAGACAAAGTTGGTATTGCAAAAAGCTGGGAGACAGGCTTGTGAAACACCACAAGTATGTCGTGGAGAGTGCATGCTGGAAGTGTAGTTCTTAGATTATAATCATGAATATATGAATAACCTATTCACTTCTTTTTTAAAAAAAAAAATTTTTTTTGTAATTGTTCTTATAAAAACAAATACAGTTAGGAACATGGAATTAAGAAATCTGAGATTTTTTTTTTTTTTTTTTTTTTTTGCTGAAAGATACCTTTCAGTTGAAAAGAGTTCTATTTTTTCAATGTTTAACTGCTTGGTTACTTTTTAAGTCTTTAAATAAAAGTGTGCTAAAGAGATGGTGAAATTAAAAGACAAAAGGTAATCCTTACAGCTGGAAAATTCTAATCTGAAGCTACATGCTTACACACAGTTATAACCACTCCTAGTTATAACTGTGGACTGTTTCGGACTCTATTCTGCATTACCTTAAGCCATGTGGGTTTTTGACAACTCTAATAAGAAATTATATTTAACTTCAGTGTTTGAAATAACTGGTGGTGTTAGTTTTCACTCATGGGATGCATCAGTGTGAAATCTGTGAGTTAGACTAGACAGTTGGCTGTCATATTCTTGAGAGAAGCAGAATTTTACAAGTATTCTTCTGTTCTGTTCTGATATTAACAATCAACTGTATTTTAGGCAACTGATGATTAATTAGGATTATAGCTCAGATCTCTGTGACTTCAAGAAATTGTTGATTTTGTTTTCATTAGAATTATTCCATCACTCTTATTTTAGTATATGAAATTCCAAGGAGATCAAATGACATCCATCTCTTCTATGGAAACATGCGGAAGATTGTCCTTTGTGTGATTGGATATTCCCCTTCTGATCAAGATGACTTTGAGCAGTCTCCTCAACATCATTTGGCATCAGACAGGTAATGTGACTATAAAGGTTACCTTCAGATAACCCAAACTGAACTGCATCTGCTTTTTAAAACCTTGGAGATTTTTTTGAAGGGTTGTACAGTAGCATCAATGATGAAAATTGACTTCCTGTGTGAGTGAAAGAGCATTGCCTGCATTTTTATCTAGTCTGTTTAAATTGTTAGGATAACTTTTAAACTGTTTACCAAACTGATGTCAGTCACTTGCAACTTCCTATTCTTCATCCTGGAAAGCTGATAGAGACCTAGCTTATAGTTTGGACTTGCCATTTTTATGTATTCAGGCTGCTCTTGTATTTGAAGCCTTAGCACAAGGGAAGAAACATCCAAATCCTTACAGGTCTTACAGGTCTTGGGTTAACTGTAGAAAATATATTCTTATTGGTTGTTTCTTCAGAAGGATTTTTTCTTCACTGTTACATAAGTGAAGAAAGAGCCTCATAGTCCCGTTGAGTCTAATCTCTGCCTTAGAATTATTTGTGCTTGCTACACCCAAGATGTTGAACACTTCTGGACAGTTAACAGACTTACCACCTAGTGAGGTGTTTGTCAGACATGCTAGTTTCCAACCTCTAGCTGAGTTATCCTAGTATTATTTGAATTTATTAAACAGCATGAGGCTCTTCAATTTGAGTGCACTGCAATTCTTAGCAATCTGTTTGTATTTAGTAATCTGGTTATTAAGAAATTCCACATCTAGGGGTTGCCTGCTGCTTCCATAGTTATTGTCAGGGGTGAATCCATGAGCATTAATTCAGATGTGCTCAACTGAGGCAGGATTCTAAGCGGCACTGAAAAGTAAAAATAGGAATGGTATGTTTGCATAATGGTGTATGGAGCAAGACAGTTATCTGCTTTACTCTTAACTGCTGTTTTCCAGTTTATATTTTAGCATTTAAAATCTAACTTGCTGTCAGGTAAGCGTTTAACTTGAGACAAATTCTGAATCCTGGAATGAGAGAACTTATTAGCTTTCATATACGAGCTTATCTGCCATCTCTCTTGCAATTAAAGATGTGAAACGTTGGGCTGTGAAGGCGATTAAGGAATTGGAGTTTCTGTCACACAATGAGAGATTGGGAGGGTTGGAACTGTTTAGCCTTGAACAGAGAAGTTTTAGGGTGGAGATCTTATCAGTGTGTATAAATACCTAATGGGGGCCAGTAGAGGAGATGGAGCCAAATACTTCTCAATGGAACCCTGTGAACAAGCAAGAGGCAATGGACACAAATTAAAATACAAGAAATGCCATTTAAACTTAACTTCTTTATGGTGAGAAGAGTCAAACAGTGCAACAAATTCCAAACCTGACTAGGCAAGGTCTTAAGCAATCTCTTCTAGAGGGCCCTGCTTTGGCAAGGTTCGTTGGACTAGATTATCTCTAGAGATTCTTTTCACCTTCAGCTGTTCTGTGAACTCTTATTACTCCCTACAGTACCATCTTAATCTGAATAAAGCATGTATGGAGGAGATTCTTTTCACCCTCAACTGTTCTGTGAACTCTTTATTACTCCCTACAGTACCGTCTTAATCTGAATAAAGCATGTATGGAGAAAGCCTTTTACTTTACTGTCAGCGAAAGATAACTGCTTCTTTTAATCCCTTCCATTATGCTCCTTTAAACATCCTATTAATAAGTTTTGTCATGATATGGCTGCTTATTTAATATTTTAATAATGGAGAGTTGAATTAAGTTGAAGGATATTGTGAAGAGCTTTATGTGCTCGGACTGTGAGACTGAGGAATATTAAAAGTACCTTGAAATCCCTCGTAAGCTATTTTTTATAAATACTGTTGTTTAATGCAATTTTATTTTTAGGTTTGGCAACTCTGTCAGACATATCAATGCAACTTTGGATGTTCTTCCCGTTAAAGGACCTCAGGGTCCTCCGTTACATGTTAAAACTGATGATATTATTCAGAATATATTAGTGGATCAGCAGACTTGGTCTGTTATACCCGAATACTTAATTTTGACACCACCTTCTATTAGTAAGTATTTTTTCAAAGTTAATAAAATGACCATTCTAGTAGTAAAATAACTGTACTATTTACTATGCCTGTAATTATTTTGGATTTCTTGATGAGTAATCTTGTTGGCATAGCATTTATTCTGAACAGTAAACTGGTTTGAACATTGCTTTGATGAAATTGTCAGCAGAAAGATGAATTAGGTAGTATATGTGAACTAAGATGGCATTTTTTTGATATGCAGGTCATTAGCAAGAGAATCTGTGAAGGCTTTAAAGTATACAAGCATAAAAATCAAACAAAAAATACTTGATTTTATCTGGTTCATATCTCAATTTTGGACATCTTAATTTTTTGTTTATGTTAACTTTTTAATTTTTTGTATCACAGGTGGAACAGCTGATACTGGACATGTACAAATTATCAATAATTCTAGTAGGATGTTGCAATTTGAGCTTTCTTGGCCAGCTCACTGCCTTACTATAACTCCACAACATGGAAATATTGAACCAGAGTAAGTTTCTTTTCGTAGGTTTCCTTAATTTATGAATGTAATCTGGTTATTAAGGTTTTAGCGGAGTTTATTTTGGTGAGTTCTAAGGTATGGTCTTTCTGTTGGTTAATATGTAAACCTGGCTTCTTTATCCTTGTCCTTCTAAGGACCTTATCCTTTATATTTTCTTGTGTAACTTTTGTCATTTGTCATAAGTAAAATTATATAGAAGCCAAGAATTTTCTGTGCTGAGAAATACTGTTGTTGTTCTTGTGTGGTTCTTCTGAAACTGGATGGCTGACAAAGTAGAAATTTAAAAAGAAATCTTCACAATAGTGGTTTTGTTAAAAGTGATCCTCTAAAAAACAGTTAGATATTCTATAAAATGCTTGTCTTAGTATGACTTGTTCATATTTTCTTTTGCTGATACGCTGACAGTCATCTTATAGTATATATACACATCTCATGTATACACATGTATATGTTCACATATATCAGAACTTATATATAACTGATGCTGTGTATAATCTATATATTATACTTATATTTATGTATTGCATATCATTAATCATATACTATTTATATCTCATATATTTATTTATATATTTGTGTTTCAACATTTATTTATTGCCACTTAATCTCTGACTTCTCAAAACTTGTAATATAAAAGGAAAAGCAAGTAGGTGTCAGGTCACCTATCTTTACTATTAGTATTTTGTCACTGCAGTCATAAAATTACTGTGTGTGTGTGTGTGTGTGTGAAACTTCTCACATATGTCAGCAAAAAGTCTTTTTTCAGTAAATTGCTTGATAGTTCTGGCCTCCTCTGATTTCTGAAGGTTTTCTTTTTTTCCCTCAAGGTCAATTTAGATTGGCTTTTATGATCCCATTGTTAAACTAGTCTTATATCCTTCTTAATTGCTTTTTTTCCACAAAAACAGCATGAGTATTATTTAGTTTATTAATTGCTTTAATTTTGTGGATGTTTCCCCCAAAGCAAGCGAATGCCCTTCAATTCGGCATCATTAAGTGATGATGTGATGTATTTAAAAATATATATTTTTTTATTTTATATATAAACATATAGATAAACATATGTATATTTTATTTTATCTTCATATATGCGTAAACACCTGGATACATTGGGTGGGAGGGTCTTCTATCAGTATTGAGGACAAGAAGCTTATCTGGAGTACTTGGGTATCTGTCACTCCTTAGAGATGCTGTCAACGCTAAGAACATTATTTCAAAAAACTGATGTAACAATGAATACCTCTCCAATAAGGATATAACTAGTGTCCTATACTCCCAATTTATGATTCTCTGTAGATGGGTTCTTATTAAGAGAATCAAAGTGATTCTTCTGGCAACTTCCTTGTATTGGATAATTTTGTTTTTTTTCCTCTTCATTGGAGAAGAGTGAACTGAAACCTCGGCTGTTGGGTCTGAGTAAGTAGTCTGGGTCAAGAACAGAGCTGCAAGTGGGAAACAGATCTGTGGGAACAGCTGGCTCAGGCCCAGTAAGCTGCACTTCACCTGTTTCTCTATTTTTCATGACCCTGCCTCTCCAGTGCCAAGAGCACACAGGCTGTTTGGGCAGGAGCCACCTAGAATCTGCATAATGCAGTGATGCCTGGCACCACACAGTCTTCTTGAACTGGTATATTCCAGGAAAAGGAGGAGGTCTGACACTTCTGTGACAGTGGAGAAAGTTCCAAAGACCAAGAACATGCTTTGCCATGCTGGAGCATATAGGGTCACACATGCTGCCCCCCACTAAAACCCTCAAGTTCCAAGGGATGTGATAAAGGCAATCACTAACCTATGTGAATGTGCAGTAACGAAGTAGGCTGTCCCTACTGAATTCAGTAGCATTTTTATGTATTTTCACATAGAGATGATGTGAAGCTAGCCTCAGGGGTGTTGGCTGCACCTCAGTGTTGGGACATAAGTCCTGAGAAAGAAACAGTTCTTTGGAAGCCAGGAACGTTGGAAACTGGAAAAACTTTAAGAGCCTTCTTTGGAAAATGTTTCTGCAACTTTCTTTCTGGATGATATGTGGAGATTTTTTTTTTCCTGCTAGACACCACTCTGTTTAGAATGGAGCAATGAAAGTACTGAGTGGTTAGGTTTGAATATGACCCTTGTGAGAGACATATGGTCTGTGACTCCATGCAAGTCGGATTGACAGATGAAGTTTGCAGCAAATGTCAAAAAGAAGCTGAAAGGCAATGGAAGGGTTTGTGGCAACAGATAGTTTATAGACACTGGCATGGTGTGTGTGCATTGCAAGCCTATTCTGGCATACACAGCCTGTGTGTGAGAGGATGGCATTAGTGAGGATGTTCCAAAAACTGCTGAGCCTTAAAAAATTCTCATCTCAAGTGTGAGAGTGTGTGAATGCACTCGCTGGCAATGCCCCTGAAAGACTTAACTGCTGCTGGAAGCTAAAATCCCATCCTTTTTAACTGAAAAGAACATTTCAAGAAATACCAGTATCCCAATGAGATATTTTTAAATTATTAGCAGCTGTTAATTGAGATTTATATGAGACAGACGTATTATGATTCCTGTGGATTGATTTCGCACCTACACCAAACTTGTGTGCTGTGCTAATTGCATCTCAAGCTGGTCCTTCAGATGTAGCTTGAGTAATTCTGCTAATTGGTTTTATTTGCATAATATCAATGACATTTATTTCAGTGATGTAGTGCTAATTATTGATAATCTTCTTTGCTTACTTTCTGCCCTCCTTTATTTAAATTTATACAGTATAGAATATGGAACACTGTAAATCAGAATATGTTTATGTTCTCTGTGGTCAAATTCTGTGTGATGTCCTAACTGCTTTGAACGAATTCTGTTCTTTCTATCTATAAAAATCACTGATAACATTAGTAGATTTTTCTTTTTTTCCAGAGTTGGTGGCTCTGCATGGGCAAAAGGAAATAGAACAATTTCTATTAACCTGGAACTGGCTTATAAGAATACCTTAAATATAATTTGTGCAAATAATTTGACTAATACTATTTCATTTTTGAAAATTGAAACTGTCTACTTCCCATTGCCTGACAGGATATTACTGACAGATAGATTTCACTCTCTTTTTCTGCTCCCCTCCCAAGTGAGAAGTTTGTAAAGTGTGTTACTGTTTTATGTACTGGTTATCTAAGGCTCTTAATCTCTAGATTTTATCCATTTAGCTGCCATCCTTTCTTGAGCTAGCAAGTTCAGTAATAGATGTTCAGTCTAATCTGAGGATAATGCTAGCAATTTTTTCCTTTTAATAGGAGCAGTATACTAATTCTGGTGAGTCCTAATCCGTCACTTGCTACAAAACCTTCAGTAATCCCTTGGAGTGGCCTAATCTATATACACTGTGATAATAGACAAAAGGTAAGGTTTGAGAGTTATGACAGTTTATTTTGGTTTGATGTGTAGGAATGAGTAGTATTGCTATAACCTTTTAGGCATAAGATACCAGTTCTGTCAATTTTATGTGTTTTTATTAAAATCATTTTCCCTTCCCTAATTTTAATGCTTTCCTAAAGAAAATGTTAATGAATAAAAATAGCTAAGCTGTTTTCTTTGCAAACATTCTTGAGATTCTTGGTTCTGTTCCTTTTGGTCTCTTTTAAGATAATATTAACCCTCTGGCAGATGAGTCTGTGGGAAAGAAACTGTAGAACAGGTTCTTGATGTTCATGAATTTTAATCCAAGATTTTTCCTTGCTTGAATTAAGCAGTATATATAAAATACACTTACTAAGCCAAGAGGTTTTCCTTTCATCAAAGTAAAAGCAGATAGGCTCTTTGGTAGTCTCTCTTAGAGAAATAGATACCTACTTATGGATGTTGAGGATTTTGTTTTGTTTTTGAAGTCAGTATGTCTTTTGATGGTGTTGATGAGGGTGGATGGAGAGAGAGAGAAATAGATGAAGGAGACTTAAAAGACAAAAAAGCAATTCTACTTTTCCATATCTTCTCTTAAAGGAGAAAGTTGGCATGTACGGTTTGGAATTGGAAACTGCCATTAGGGGCACAGGGACATTGATGAATATGATGAGTTGAGAAGGCCATGGGTGCTGCACACATCCTTAATGTGCCACGTTCAGCAATATGAGAACTAGTAAAACAAAAATAAAGGATGTAGCAAAACCAGTCGAATATGAATGATCTGGTAGCTGATAATGCTTTCTTTGCTACCTGTCCAGTTAGGTAAAGGGTGTTTTCAGATTTTAGTAATATTATCCTAAGTATTTAGGAGGATCTTACACAGCAGACAGTAGATGCTCTCTGAGAGTAGACCTGGTCCCTTTCTCTGGGAACAGAGAAATTGGCAAATAACTTTCCCTTGTATAACTTACTGTTTTGTCTGTCTTTTTGAAGAATAATCTGCTGTCACTTTATTACAATATGCTGTAGAATAGTTGTTATGCAATGTTATAGTTATAAGTAAGTACTCTTTATAGGTAACTATAAATATTTATGGAAAACAACTCTAGTGAGAGCAGGATTCAGTTTTAATAGGTTACTGTAATGGTATTTGCACATAGCCTATTGAAATGAACCCTCTAGATGGTAAACACTGAGTAAATTTTCTGTTTCTCCTAAATTATTTTTTTCCCTGCAAAACTATTAAACTTTATGATTTGAAATTAGAAAAGATCTGAATATTTAACTTAACGTTTTTTCTGCTGTTGGGATGTAGGGTTGAACAAGGTGTTTAAAACAAACAAAAGGTGACAAAAAAGCAGAGCTTATGATATAACAGTTAACTATTTAAATATTTCTTACTCTCTTCAAATTGTGTTAAAGTTTATCAAAGTGCAGATTCAAGATGCAATCGCAAAGGGTGCATCTGAGGAAGGCTCTCCATCTAGAAAACTGGATATATTCGCTCTACCATCTGAAAATCCTGCTATTCATGTGGCAAAACCTCTTTCAATGCCCTCATTTTCAACAGTGGTAATAAAGAACAGAACTGTCGTTTTTCCTAATACAGGATCTGGTGAAAGCTCAGGTAATTTCACTTTTTTTGTAATTGCTGCATCTGTGGTATTTTATGTTTAGAGTTTTTGTTCACTGAGTTACATGTTTAGAAACTTAAATGCCTTGATTCTTAATTTTTTTTTTTAAGCCTGATAAGCGTGATTGGGCAGGACCACTGTCTTGAGTCTGTTTCTTGAAATATTAGTCCTTGTGATGTAACTTTTTTTTCTTTAATCTCTGAGGTCTTTTTCTTTCCTGTGCAGCATAGCAATTGTGTTGCCTGTCGGTGGGCTTGCGTAGGCGGGGTACATAGCTTGGCAGTTTTTAGGCACTTTGATGGATGGTACCATTCTGTGCCATGGCAAGGGTGGCACTGTGGGCTTGCTGTGCTTGACTAAAGCTATTCCAAATCACTGCCCTTCTGCAGTTCTCTGCCTTCTCCTCATACTCTGCTTGTCTCTGTGATACTAGATAAATACCTGTGCATATAGCAGAGAAATCCAGTTTCTTAAGTCTGAGGGAATACTAACTGCAAGATTGGCTGACTGCCTTGTACATAAGGATGTTGTTGAAAATAGATCCTTGAACCCTCGGTCTTTATTTTTTAACTCCAATGATGCTTTAAATCATCTAGATCACTATATGAAACTGCCATTCTGTTGTCTAGATGCCAGATATTCCCTACTGCTTAGGTATCTTTTCTAGTGAAGATTTATGCTATATTTCACTGGCATTATGTATTAGCAGCAGTGAGAACTTTTTGGAGCTTTTGCATTCTATTATTTGAAAATACTGGCCAAAAATTTGAATCCTATAATAAACAGAGATTGTCAGAAGTGACTAGGAGGATATCTTTGCTGTTTGTCTGTTGTGGACTTGCAGAAGCTAAATTTCCAGCAAAAAACAGTGCATTGTCTTTGACAAACTTTTCTTCCCCCTTGTAAGCATCTTCAGTGTGATTCTTAATTGGGAGTAAAGTCTTCTAATTTTGCTTTAAGTTTTCAAGAGTTTTGATGGTTTATTTTGTTTGGTTCTGCTCTAGAAGCTTCAGATCTGTTTTGGTGTCATGAAAACTGTTTCTGTTAAACTTTTGTTTTGAAATATAGTTTTTTGTTTAAATTATTTCAAGAAGTAATTAAAAGAAAATACTTCAGAGAAAAAAAAAGACATTCAATATATTATTCTGATACATCCTTTCTAGAGAGCTATCTGGAAATGGAAAATAAGGGGGAGGAAAACCTGAAGTGGCATTTGTCATCATTTGCGCCACCCTATGTTAAGGTGAGTGAATGCTGCCTTGCTAATGTGTGTTTTGTACAAATCTCTCTTTCTTTTTTTCTATCTCTTCCTTTACTTTCTCTTCTCTTCCCCTTCTTTTTCAGAAATAATATATTACATACACTGTTAAGATTCTTCTTTTCAGAAATAACAGTGTATTATGTAAGATATATTAAGTTTCTTCTCAGGCAGTCTGATTGTACTAGGGAAATGTTTATCTTCCCTTTCCAAGTGATGTGCTATCTGACAGTGAATCAGTGGATCAGGAACAGTCTTGTGGAGCACTTACTAGCTCGTAAGGCTTGCTAGTGCTCATCCTCTACATCCTGCAGAGTGCATTAAACAGGCATGTGTGAGAGGTGTCTGCTTCAGATCCACGGTGTCTGACTCATTTACCTTGTTCTGAGACTTGTCTTGCTGGGATTATACTGTGTATGATATCTCTGGAGGTAATTTTGAATTAGGTCAGAGATACTTGCTGTTGCTACTTTTGCAATTACTGTAGACGTGACATTGTTATTTGTGAATATTTTTCCCTCTGTGTGTGTGTGTGTGTGTGTATTTTGTTGCTGCTTTGTATACATAAGGAGTGCTGTTTTACTGATTTTGAACTAGAAGGGTCATATGAAATGATGGAAAAAGTAGAAAATGAAACACAGAGTTGCATCCCAGATTCTGAAAACTGAGTATTCAGTGTTCTGGCTATTGTGCTAGTTCTAAATTTCAAGTCAGTAGTCATGGCGATTGCATAAATATTGTAGTAGTTTAAATCCTTATTCTTTTGCTTTTGGGGATTTGATATTATCTTTTCACTTGAAAGTAGCTTGATTTTTAGTCATATCTTTTTAAAATCCTCTGCAAGGCTGATGAACTATTTCCCTCCAAATCTAACTCATAACTTTACTTGCAGGATGTAGATGAAAGTGGTCATGTTTATAGAGTTACCTACTCAGCTTTCAGATGGTCTCGTGTTTCTGGTGTTCTTGAAGCTCATGGAAAAGAGAAGGTAAATTGGTATTTTTATTTCAAAAAAATGTGTTTCTTAACTGTAAAATAGAACCTTTCCAGGACAGAAAAGTGCTATGAAGTGCTTTCTAAAATCTACAACAGAGTTTGGAATAATACTCTGTTCTTAAGAAAGGGAAAATGGTGCTCTCGACTAGTTTCATATGTAAAATATTGTCATACTTGAAAAGGAGTTTTCTATTCCTTAAAGTGATTTCATTTGCGTTAACAATTTTATCTCCTGGCCAGTAGAGGGTTTCATAACCACGATGATAAAACACATACAAGCACATATTGAACAGGAGGATGGTCAACAGTATCTTATGCAAGTCGGTCTGTTGTGGCATGCATGTATCTCTTTAGTGTATACATTTGTTGCTGACTTAACTGTAATTGCCCGTAAATGAATTTAATGATGATTTAAAAAAAAAAGTTTTTTTTTTTTTTTTTTCTTTTGGTAGGTTTCTGTAATCTTTCTACCCAGAGACAGAGGAGATTACTCCCAGTTCTGGGACCTTGAGTGTTACCCTATTGAAAACCCAAATAGGAAACACAAATTAAGATTTCAGCTTTCTGGAGCGGTAAGAATATAAATTACTATATAATATGATTACTATATTATATATATACACATGTATACAATATAATTACTATAAACTTTCTCCTGGGCAAAAATTCCTGGTAAGCATGTAACTACACAGTACTGTTTCTGATATGCCCCAGAATATTTCGAAAAAATCTGTTAATACTTTTATCTTAGATTTAAATGTACTTCTTATCTTACACAGGCAAGGCGAGAATGGTAGTTTTGTGATAAGTAAGTTGACGTGAGAGACAAAATTTTGCTTAGTGTTCAAAGAGAGAAACTTGTTTTCTCTGGCAATTGTTTATATCACACTTTAAATGCATCATGCTACAAAGGACTGTAGCAAAGTACCTGACCTGTGGTATATTATAAAGTGTAACACTGCAATCTTGGAAGCTTCAGGCTTCCGAGATAAGGGTGTGTTTCTTCTGAATCTCTTTTTCTGAGCATTTTTGTATTTAACATTTTTAATTATGTACTTAATCTGTATTAATCTGTATTTTACTGTGGAAAAGTATGCAGTTTTACTAAATGCTTTATGTAGTTGATTTGGAAAGAATTTTCTGTTCACTTTTGATCCTCATTTTAGTTCCGTCTCTCTTGTTAGAAGTAGGCATGTTTCTGTACAATAAACCATGATGTAGTCAGTGGAACTGATATGACTTCAGACTCGCTATTTTTTGAATTTGTTCAGTCTATGAGGGGAGGAGCTGACTTGCTTTCTTAAGTGTGTTTGCAGATTTAAAGAGTATCAAAAACAGTGATGAAAATGTTTTAATCGTTTTTCGTAGGGTCTGTTGAG
Source organism: Tinamus guttatus (assembly GCF_000705375.1). The sequence goes on from NW_010586512.1 coordinate 261,974, forward strand.
TAGAAGAAAATGTGAATTCAGGAGAAAAATGGGGGCAAGGAGGAAGGAGGGAACTTGGACTGATAAGACTATGAGTCTGTCTTTGTGAAGACTGTTGCACTGAGTGTATGTAGTACTTTCATGAGCTGTTTCCAAAGTCTCCCTTATCTCTCGTGTTAAGAGAAAGACACACACAGCCACCAGGCCAAAAAAAAAAAAAAATTTATCAGGCATCTAAAACTATCATCCTATAAATATAGATCAGAATGACAGGGTAGGTGGGATTTTTTTTTTTTTTTTTAAGACTTACAGGAGCATTTGGAACTCCCCTTCAGCTCTCCTGTAGTTCCTCAGCCCTATTTGCTGAGACCCGGAGATAGGAGTTTGGGAACTGGAACAGATTTTCTGTGTTTTGTCCTTTGATTGCTTTTAATCCCTGCCTTATTACCCCTCAGAATGTGAAATAGCTCTGTATAATGAGTATTAAGATATGATTAAGATACATGGTTTGCTGCCCTCTCCAGAAGGAAATGTAATTTCCAAGTTGTCCAGATGAAGATCTTCTAGAGAGCTGTGCCTGTGTCAGTAGTAAGAATCTAAGTTGCTGTTGTTGCCAGTACCTCTTACCTCTGTTGGACAGCAGCCATGGAGCAGGATGCTGCTGCTTCCCATTTGTTTATGCTGAAAGGGTGACTTGTTCACAAGATATGCATTAAATGACTTCCAACTTTGGGCAGTTTTTGTTTAAGAGCGTTTTTATTAAGCTTTCATCTATTTGTTTCAGTTTTTCATTAGAAATCTATTTATAAATAATTCATTTCTGAGAACGTGACTAGGTGCAAAAGTTGTGTAAATATTTGAGCAGATCAACTTTATATTGATGTTATGAACTAGCGTGTCAAATTTGTTCCTCTTGATTTTTTTCAAAGGTGTTAACAATTAGTTCTTTCAAACATCTTGTAGCTAGTCGTATGGGAAAGTTTTTGTAGAAAAGATTTGAAAAATGTCAAGATGACTTTGAAAAAGTCAGAGCTGAAAATGAAATATTTCCATAATCAAACAGGTAAGGAATTACAGATCTGTTTACAAGAGGAGTCAGCACGCATTATTTAATTGCCTGTAGCTAGCGGTGTCCCTCAGGGGTCAGTCCTCGGTCCAGTCCTGTTCAATTTATTCATCAATGACCTGGATGAAGGCACAGAGTGCTCCCTCAGCAAGTTTGCTGATGATACCAAACTGGGAGGAGTAGCCGATACCCCAGAGGGCTGCGCTGCCATCCGGAGGGACCTGGACAACGGGGCAGTGAGAAACCTCCTGAAGTTCAACAAGGGGAAGTGCAAGGTCCTGCACCTGGGGAGGAATAACCCCAGACACCAGTACAGGCTGGGGACCGACCTTCTGGAGAGCAGCTCTGCAGAGAGGGACCTGGGTGTCATGGTGGATGACAAGTTGACCATGAGGCAGCAGTGTGCTCTTGTGGCCAAGGCGGCCAATGGGATCCTGGGGTGCATTGAGAAGAGCATCTCCAGCAGGTCGAGGGAGGTGATCCTGCCCCGCTACTCAGCCCTGGTGAGGCCGCATCTGGAGTACTGTGTCCAGTTCTGGGCTCCACAGTACAAGAGGAATGTGGAGCTGCTGGAGAGAGTCCAGCGCAGGGCCACAAGGATGATCAGGGGCCTGGAACATCTGCCCTATGAGGAGAGGCTGAGGGAGCTGGGCCTGTTCAGCCTGGAGAAAAGAAGGCTGAGAGGGGATCTCATTAGCGTCTATAAGTACCTCAAGGGAGGCAGTGAGGAGGATGGTGCTGCATTACTACAGCTGCATTACTACAACTTTGCAAAGGGCTCGAGTCCTGTTGGGTTTGCTGAGGCCAAGAGGGCGACTGCTCTGGTTAATGTGAGTCTTGATAGAATGAGGTGGGAAGACTGACTGTCATTCATAATGACTGAGCGGTATTTATTTGTAGCACCACTTCGAAGGAAATGAAAGACTTGGAAGAACTTGGAAAAGAACTAAAAGAATGGCAGGAAGTTTGAAAAATGAATAATACAATTGTGAACAGCTGAGGACTGCATAAAAGTGAACCCCGCCTATAGCCTGAAAAAGGGATAATGGCATAAAGTAACTACATGCCATATATATAAATATTTTTTTTACTTACATAATTTATCATCTTTAGCTATAACTATACCTTTTTAATGTATCATTTTGCAACAGGAGAAGTGAACCACCTGAGCTGTCGCTTAGTGAATTTCTTGGTGAATACTGAATCCAACCTATTGTTTACCAGCATTTCTGGTTTGATTGCAT
>NW_010586512.1:271088-297720 GCF_000705375.1 Tinamus guttatus
GCTGCCCAGAGAGGCTGTGGAGTCTCCTTCCCTGGAGATCTTCCAAACCCACCTGGATGCCACCCTGTGCCATGTGCTCTAGGTGTCCCTGCTGGAGCAGGGAGGTTGGACTAGATGATCTCTAGAGGTCCCTTCCAACCTCAACGATTCTTTGTTTTAAATTCCAGTACGCACTCTTGTGTACTATTTTGGTGAAAGTCAAAACTAGAAAAAAAGTCTTTCTTTGAGATTTATGTGGTTTTAAACATCAAATATGCACTTTTTTTTTTCCAACAGATCCCATCATTACATCAACGTGCCAGTGCAGTTCAAGCCAAAGGCAGAAGGCAGATTTGAATCTCTCTTGGTTGTGCAAACAAACAAACATGGCTGTCTTGGTATTCGGCTATGCGGTAAAGCTATTCCCAAAGAATAGGCAGAGACCAGTTTTGTAACATGCCATTTAAAATATTCAAAGATTTGCTACTACGGTTCCATACTAACTTCCCCATTTTCTTGTTTACCCTCTGATGCTGCTTTACTGGAAGGTGTTCTGGAAGGTGAATCATGGTGCTTGTTTTACAAGTCTGTTTTCATAGTTAAAAAAAATGTTGAGACATAATGTTGTATGTTTTAAAGTTATGTTCTAACTTACATTACTGCACTTTTGTTAAAAGGGGAAGTTTTCTATTTTTGCATTTATTAGGAATGGCTAGAGACTGATGTATTTATTTTAAATATTGTAAATACAAAAATAAAATCTATGTGCTAACAACTGATTCTACCTGATTTCTGTCTTTGGTGATTAAACAGATCTTTGCAGAATGTAAAGGGTGACCAAGATGTCTTCTCTTAGGGAACATCAGGGTTTTTTTTAGATGGATGGATGAATGGAATCGATTTGTGATTCAGAAGCTGAATCGGTCAGGCTTGTTATTACAGCTGGTAAAGCTGGGCTGGGACATCTGACAGTTGGCCTTTTTGTGCAGCCCAGTGGTATGAACAAGTATTTTAACCGCCTTCAGCCTTCCAAATGATCCATCTAGTGTAGCTGCTTCCTTTGACTCCCTGCCATTGCGCTTGCCCAGAATTCACTGTCATTGGATGAGGGATGGAAGAGTTTTTATACTTACTCCTTTGATCCATTTATGGGTGTGTTTGTGAATTTCTGCTCGTGTTTTTGAGCTTCTCAGTACTCTGTCTCCAGTGCTGCCCGTGGCAGCAAGTTCCAAGAATTCCCTTCTGCTCTTTACAACAAGTTTTCTTTTATGCATGTTCATCTGGTCTCTTACTAATTCTGCGGAGTGCCCTCTCATTCTGATGTTGTGGAACTGAGTGAGCAACAGTCCCACCTTCAGCTTGTCCGTTGTCAGCGCACCGTTTGCAGCCCTTGGATGTTAATTCTTGCTGACTGATGGAAGTTTCAGTGAAACTCCTGTCAGTTTGAGATTGTGTGTTTAAATCATGTTTTCCAACAACTCACATTTGAAAAACTGAGGAAAAATGTAAACTACCCAAGGCATTGCCTTTTAAACACTCCACCAGAATTATGTTAGTGTAGTGTAGTTCTACAGCTGCTGTGTCTTCACAAAACCTAGTTTTTCAACAGTATGGTCACCAGGAAAGAAAGGTTTACTACGCAAAAATTAAACTATCCGTAAAACAATGTCATCTCCTTATTCTTCCATCAACAAGGGCTTTGCAACAAGATATTAGCTGCTCCTGTGTGCCAGCTACTGTGACCATTTTGCTTCTTTCTGGCTGATGCTGTGTCCCTTTCACCAACTGGTGTGCCCAGTTGAGATCTCTTTCTGCTCCTCCCGAATATTGGATGGGATTTAAGAGGCTCTTCCTCTGTCTACTCCTTCCTCAACAGGCTTGAGAAATGCTTTAGTATCCAAAAGCCTCTCTTGGTTCAATTTTAGATGCACAAGCATAAATCTCTTCTAAAGTTGGAGAGAGAGTACTGAGTTCAATATGCATATCTTGAGTGTCTTTGCATTTTCTAATTACTATCTTCCAGCTGTGCTTGCTTCTGAAGTTGCCTTTGCCTCTTGGTTCCAGTGTGTCCATTGGGTAAGCTTCAGCATCACCTGTATCCTGAAGAGTGATTAAAATCAGAATTCCTCTATGGAAGGGGACGTATTTTTTTATTTGGCTGATATAACATTTCTTCATTGATGACAGTTCTCCTTAGTGAATGGAGTTGGCAGCCTACTGCAGTGGCAGTTTCTTTTTGAATAGTTTTAGAATATAGAATTCAAAAAAAAATAAAAACACAACTGTAACTCAATTTTTTGGGGGTTGCAGCAAGCATTTAAAGTTCCTGGTGAAGATATGCCCTAGTTAACTGTCTGCCTGTTTAGAAGCATTCAATAGAGCTCAAAAAGGATTTGAGTTTATTTCTCATTGGAAATTTTCAAGTGTTAATATCGATACTAGTGCTGACTTTAGATGCTATTAAAGCCGTAGAAAGTTACACTACCACAAGGCACATCTTGGGAAATCATTCACAGCTATGATCACTTAGCCTACTGAAGAAGACCCATAGTCCTGTAAAAAAGACTTGGCCATTATTCCCAAAAAGGCTACAAGTCCACAGGAACATAGGATGTGCCTTGGCTTGAGCTGTGTTTGCATAATCTTGACAGGTTTTTAGTGGTCAAATGACTATTGCACCATCTTTTTAAGCTTTACCTCTCTAAATCTTCTGCAAAGTAATGCTTTGAAGGCTTGGGTGAAGTCGGTGAGAAACCCACGATGTCCCTTCATGTCAGTGGGTCTGAGGGAGGCGTTTGTGCAACTTTCAGAAGTGCTGCAAGACCGAAGAGGAAGAAAGCACCAATGTGGTGCTCCTTACAGCCAAGAGGAGCAAGTCTGCACGATGAACATATTCCTCCTTGCAAAGACCTCAGGATGCCGGCAAGTTGTTTGAAGCCTCCCTCGTTCTTCTTGAGGAAGACTGGAACTGTAAGCCTGAGACAACACTGAAAGGGTGAGTGTAACACCCTTGGGTGCAAGTACTAAGAAGCTTGTAAATACTAAGAAGCTTATATATAGTGATTTTAATTGTGTTCCTTGTGAGGCTTTTCTGGGTTATGTAGATAACTTGGAATGCTAAAGGTAAAAGATTAATTGAATTGACTACACATTCTTGGCTTAATTTGTAAAGTATATTCTATTTTGCACGTGAAAAAAGTGAGACTAACAGTCCTTTTTTGGTGGAGGACATTAATTTCAAGGGCTAACTTCTCTTCTGTTTCTCTACAGAAAAGTATGGCAAACCATATCATGACTCTGGGTGATGGTCAGTCCTTCAGAAATTTTAGTTAACTCTCAGAAATATTCTTTTATTAATCCTACTTACTCTGATCTTGCAGCCCACGTCCACCTGCGTGTGTGGGTGGGTGGGTTCTTTGTTTGCTTGTTATTTTGTTATTTTTATTTTCTTTTTAAAATAGAATTTCACCAGGCAGCCTTTCCACAGCAGGCAGGGCTCCTTGCGTTCATTATTGCTTAGAGGCAGTCTGTGCCCAGGCTGAGTGCTAAAACGAATTTTTTGAAAGTATAGTCTGAAGGCAGTACAGAAACTCCCAGCAGCACCTTTTCAATGGCTTTTTCAATTTTCTGAAAAGACGATTCTAAAACTTTAAAATAGTTGTAGATTCTGCAAGCTAGAGTCATTTCATTCATTTTTCAAGATGTTACCTCAAAGCTTCTCTTGAGCTTTAATGAGATCCTATTTTGGAAGAAAAAAAAAAAAAGTCCATTTACTGCTAAGCTTAAATGTTGCAGACCCCTAATCCCCTATTCCTCAAGCAGAAGGCATTTTACAGCAGCTGGCTCCTAGTAGGATGGCTGATGATGAGCACCAGAGTCTGATCCTCTGCTCGGGGCAGTCCTGACCCCATGCAGGTAAGGCCGATGCATACAGCTTCTCAGAACTGGTCTCCTGTGAGAAAACCTCCAGGAAAGGCTGGGCAGGCACCAGGTGATGCCACGCACAACCCTGCCTTCCCACCCCACCAGCTCAGATGATTTCATCATTTTCTGAGTCTCTCAGGTACCCGTTCTAGTTCCTTCTACTTGTCAAATTTCACAGTAATTCGCTTGGATACCTCCTTTGAAACTATATGCTCCTCATGAGATGCATGAATGCTACCTGACTCGTGTTCAGAATGAACCAGACATTCCTCTGTGAGAAGTGACTTTGTAAATAGTAGAAGTCCCTTTGAAGCCAACCTCCTAGTTGCCCCTCTTACTGTGCTTTGGTCGATGTTGCTGAGCAGTTTGGGCTCTGCAAGCAGAACAGCTTCAGTGTGAGATGAAACCAGAGGGTGGCCTTATCAGGCGCTCCAGTAGCTATTGAGGTACTAGATCGATGAGACCAGGCTAGATCTAGTCCAGACTAATTCTTTCGAGGGGTTATAGTGTGGACCTGAGCTGACCAGCATCAACTGTTTAAATCTGTAGTTTCTCTTCTGTGGTTTCATGTTTCTTGTTAACGTAGATAAAGCCTTATTAGAGGAGCCAACTTGTGACTTGTTGCTCATGGAAGTCACGTTGCCTGTGCATGTACTACCCTGGCAGCTATTTTAGCCATCCACTTAACCCTGACTTTTTGACAAGCTTTGCTACAGTTCAGTCTTAAATGGTGAGTTTGAGGTGTGATCATTTCAGACCTTGTTTCTAGTAGGTTTACAAAGGAGGTGATTGGCCGCCTTCTTCCTCTCAAGGACCTTGGTTCCTCTGTGTCTGTAGGTCAGGGCCTGTTAATAATGAAGCCATTTGAGCTATTATGTCTTTTTCTTGTTTACTATCCGTGGGTACAGCATTTTTAGTCTCACAAATGATTATTTAACCATAATATCTGTTGGTGCAGTGTGACTTGTCATGCTGCTTAAGAATGAACTGGACAGCAATCTTTTTTTTGACAGCAGTTATTGTTGGCATTGGCAATAATTAGCATTTCTAGGCATGGGCCTTGCCACATGCAGGTAGAATAATTATTTCTTGGGGAAAAAAACGGAATATGGTGTATAATACAAACTCAAAACTATTTTTTTTTCTAAGGGACAAAAATGAGGAAGTGAAAAGACACTTAAAGTAGAAATCCTTTGGTAGATGAACCTTTTCTCCAGTAACGAAGGGCCAAGAGTTGGAGCATTACTGATATGTTTTGGATTGCAAAATGAAAACTGGAAGTGAAGACAAAGGAAAGAGAAGGGAGAAGGTCATGCTGTCTGGGAAGCTGCAGTTCTGCTAATTCTAGAAGATGTCTGGATCATTAATTCTCCTTTGAGGTAACACAGAGACAAGCTTTTGCTACTGTAAATAGCAACTGGTATGATAGTCTTTAAGGAGCATCAGTAGGAGTTTAAAAGTACTGAGCAAGTTACTTGAAGCTGCTTCCAATCTTCGTCTGTAGAATGAGACTGCTTCCTTTTTCCACAGTCATGTTGTCTAAACATATTCAAAAATTTTGTTTTGAGGTGTCAAGTACCTACTATGAAGGAGCTCTGCTTTCTTTCTTTGCATCCTTTAATGATACAAAACAAAATATAACAGTTATTAAAATATTTTAACCAATTTTCAAGCACTTTGAAGGCAGCAAATTTAATTAAGATCATAAGGCATGAGTTTTGTTAAAGGAACCGGCATTAGCTTTGGGTATAGTTCTTGCTTCTCATCTTAGTCATTTTCAGTTCTGGAATGTTTTTTAATTTTTGCCTGTTGTAGGCTGAAATACTTTGTGTCAGACAGAGAAGACTGGCTCAAACATGCCAAGTAGGCAAACTTTAAAAGAAAACGGGAAAAAGACTTTTTCTCTTTTTAATTATAGTAATATTAGGTATTGGATTTAAGAATAGTCAGGGAAAAAATTCTAGAATAAATTATTTTTTGAAATTCATTAAGTGTCTACAGTGAGGGTGTCTTTGCACTTGATCAACCTAATTAGGATATTAGTAATCATAATTATTCCCCAGCTTTGTATAGTTTTCACATCAGTGACTACAAATGGAGTTGTAATACATTCTATACACGTGCTTCAGTGTGTTTTGGAGATTGTTGCCCTGGCATCTGAAACTAATTAGTGTTCAGAAAACCTCGTAAAGGTGCATATCAAGGCCTGGCTGTCTCAAAAGTAGTTTTAATCACATAGAAAGTTAGGAAAACTTTGAGAGTTTTTCTTTTTAGTGCATAAAACAAGCTTTTGGTGGCAGTGGTTGTTTTTCAAAGTAGAGCCTTGAAGGCATAAGGGCATTTCTATGGTAGGGGATTTTTCTGGTGCCTGTTTGGTGAAATGGTGGTATATCTTGCTCTTAGGATCTGTGAGGGTGTTGAGGGCTACAGGGCTCTCCAAAGTTTGCTCTGAGGTTAGTTGATAATTCATTCCTATACGTGCATAGTGTTCTGGGTTTCTGTATTATAGCCTCTTTGCGTGAAATAAAGCATTATGGCAACAAAAGCTTCTGGAAGCTAGTGAAAGCCTGAGCGTGTGACACAAGATCAGTTATCCCCAGAACCGTAACGAGCATCCTTTTATTCACAGCTGTCTTGGTCTGACTTTCTTACAAAACTAGGTCATAGAAGTTCATGTCCTACTCCTCCTTTTTATAGCAAAAGTAAAAAGTTCGCAAGTCTTTAATCAGTATATAGGACACAGAATATTTGTTTGAAGAATCCAGTTGTCTGCAGTGATACCTGATATTTACCAAGAAATCCGACTTAGTAACTTAAGTGTCATTGTGAAAAAAATGATGTGTGTGAATTACCATTTTTCCTACTAAATCTACCAGTTAAGAAGAATGTTGATTGTAGTCTCCCATTTGATAATTTGATTCGACATGAAAAGTAAAGGAGAACTTTCCTCAATGTGTTTATTAATATCAATTAATATTTTCAATTACAACATTGCAATAGTCCATTGATGCGTCGTCCACCTAGCATCTGCCTTACAGGTTATCAAGCACTGCAAACTTGAAAGTACAAAAGGAAGTTGGTGTTGCAAGCTGGACTGCATAGGTGTAAAAGGAAATACTTAGGTGTACCTACATTGTTTTTGGGTAAGACCACCAATGCATTATTTGCAGCATAAGAAAGCTAATGAACAATTCAGCTTTCAATAATAACCTGCTGTTTGATCGCAAAGCTTTGCTATGTCGGGTGTGCTTTGTTTTTGCTGTTTGATTGCCTGAAGAAATCTGCATGAGCTGTTCTTAGATGTGAAATGAGATGAATGTGAAGTAGTTAGGTTAGTTGTATGTAAATGTTATGGTCTCTGAAAGCTTGTACGTATAAATGGTATATTCTGTCTGACCGGTAGATGTTCTAATCTGAAAATGTTTGATTTCTACCTCCTCTCTCTCACCCTGGGAATATGTAATTTCAGAAACTACTCAAGACCTCAGAATGATGTAACTTCATTTTTTCTCCTAAATATTGAAGATATTTGGAATTGCTTTGCCCTTATTCCCAAAATTCTAATCTCTTTTTCTGAAAAAGGGAGGTCAGTGCTGGCAAGATGAGGGTCTTAATATAGAAATACCACTTCAAAACTTGTGAGCTTTACTAGTATAAGGCACTTCGTAACGTGCTCTACCTTAATGCTCTTCCTGGTGAGTGTGTACCTCATTGCTCTTTTATTAGTTAGGTATTTGTAATATTACTTGATATATTTATGCATCAAAACGCTGCATTCTGGAACAGTTTCCGTGCTTGGTGGCAGTTTGCTGCCTGGGGATGACATTTTAAGGTATTGCCCTCCTTCCTTACGAAGGCCATCATCTTCTGGCACCTGCCTAGCTCTGACAGTTGAGCCCCAGCTGGGAGTTATGACCCAGAGGAACACGAAAGGGCCAGGGACAGACAAAATGATCCCTCAAGTCCTACTTTTGTAAGTCAGGTCTCCAAACATGCCTTTTTCTCTCCTATAAATTCAAAATTAAAATACTAATGGGTGTTCTTTTGTGTTCGCCCGACAGTTGGTTCATTAGGTAGGTATGTGCAAAGAGGCTCTGCTCCTCAATGCTGTTTGGCTCTAAAAGGAGGAAAACCCGGCAGGGGTTAGGCTGGCGGGGCAGAGCCCCCAGCCCGTTTTGCACCCTCCTCCCCGGGCCGCGGCGCGAGGCTGGCGGTAGGTACCGCTCCTCCTGCAAAGAGCTGGTGCTCATTGTGAGCGCCCCGCCAGCAGTCACAGCTGTCAGGTATGTCAGTCATGGCGCATTGTGGCCGTGTCAGCGACACAATCGCAGAGATTAGGTGGACACAAAGAGCCCTCAATGAGGTGGTAATTGCGTTCAGGGGGAAAAGAGAGTTAAAGAAAGAAACTTTCCTTTCTCACAAGATCCATTAAAGAGGTGACAGCTAATATATTAAAGCTGGAACAAGATAATTGTGGTAGGAATCTTTGTGTGTTCTCCCTAAAATGCAATGTGCTCACAATAAATATTCAAATGCTTATTTTGTGTTTTGAATACCAGATAACCATTTACAGTGAAATGCAACCTCTTTCAAAAAGTTTAAATTCATTGCCAGGAATGTTCTAGGAACAGTTATAAAACTCAGAAGGAATATTGGTGCCATACTGAATTACAAAAAAAATGCCATCTTATGAAAGCTTCTTTGCAAGGATTTTCTTCAAACTGGTCTAAGTGAAGGAAAAATACTGAGACGCCAGCCATGGACCTCACTCTTCCAGGCTTTACTCTCTTTTAGGCATACTTTGAATAGTACCTCCCTGGCCCCATGCTTTATTTATTTTTTTAAAAACCTTTTTTTAAATCATTGAGACTACTTGAGTATCTCCTTAAATTATATTGTGTTGTGTTAGCACCTGTGGGGGGCCAGGAAGGAATCCTCTACCTCTACCCCCTTCCCTTCCATGGCTTCCGAAGGGGTTTTTTACTTAATTCTGCTTTCCCTTCCAACCTTATGCTGAAGGCCACTACACCCAAGGTTGCTACAGGTCTACCCAAGAGGTAGTGAGTGCCCTGATGCTTTCTTTGGTGATGAAGTCTCCCAAGCACCTGTGTACTATATACTGCTTTCTGGTCCTAGATTTTCACAGGATCACAGAATGGTTGAGGCTGGAAGGGACCTCTAGAGATCATCCAGTCCAGCCCCCCTGCTCCAGCAGGGACCCCTAGGGCATGTGGCACAGGGTGGCATCCAGGCAGGTTTGGAAGATCTCCAGAGAAGGAGACTCCACAACCTCTCTGGGCAGCCTGTTCCAGGGCTCTGTCACCCTCACAGGGTAGAAGTTCTTCCTCAGATGGCGGTGGAACTTCCTGTGTTTCAGCTTGTACCCGTTACCCCTTGTCCTGTCCCTGGAAGACTTGGGCCCCATCCTCCCTCAGATATTTGTGCATGTTGATCAGATCTCCTTTCAGTCTTCTCCAGGCTAAACAGGCCCAGCTCTCTTAGTCTTTCCTCATATGCTAGATGTTCCAGTTCCTTAATCATCTTTGTTGCTCTCTGCTGGGCCCTCTCTAAGAAGCTCCACAAATATTGCTGTCCTCTTCTATGTCCTCCTGCTCAGATAGGCAGGGATGGATGAACCTCTTTCTACAATTCTCGTACAGCTTTTAAAATAGATCTTCTGCTATTTCAAAGACAGTCACTTCGATTCCCTGTCACTGCACAGCCCCTGTTGAGTTCCCAACCTGAATCAGCAGCACTGCTGAGTACCAACCCGTGCAGAGCTTAAAGCAACAAATGGTGGCAGAACCAGGCCAACAGCAAATTCAGACATAGCCCATCCCTTGTAGCATTTGTCATCGCAAAACATAAAAAAGATCTATTAATTTTCTGGTATCTTATTAGAAGTTTAACATTGACTGAAGTAAAAAATCCAGTCTGGTGTTCTTTTGTGACAGTATTTTCACAAGCTTTCTCAGAGGCATGTGTCTGCAAGAAATCGCTTATTAAACCCTACAATGATGACTTTTTGTATCAGCCGTCATTCAAAATGATATTTTATTATTTTATTTTGTATACGAAAGCTCTATTAAATAATGTAAAAATAAGAATTAGCGACAGCAAGATAAAGGTGTCAGCCTGAAATTTTTATTTGAATGTTTGGTCATATAAATAAAAGTATTTTCAATTTCTTTATAGTATTTTTGGATGGTAGTGGTGATTTTTCAAGTTTTCCATGTCTTGCTGGCTATTCTGATTGGTGCTGAATTATTTTGAGAAGTGTCACCTCCAAAGATAGAGAAGGATTTGACATTTTTCAATTGCAACAGTCCTGCAAGTGGTTTTAAGATTTCTGAGCCATCATATGTTAATTAATGGATTGATTAGTTTGATCCTTTTCTATAGGTGAACCTGTCTGCAGGTTAGTTCAGGCTATGTTTGCTGAGGTTACTCTCATCCCCTTTTGAGGATACTATGTGTTTTAAAAGAAATAATACTGAAAAGCTATACAGAATGAAAGCTCCCTTTTCCTTATTTACAGAGCATCTAAGCTAGAAGCCGAACAAAATAAATCTTATATTTTCATCATAATCTGTTACAAGTTTTTAAACCTGTTTTTTAAGTTGGCAATTTTAAATGGTTCCTGGTGGCTAGAGTCCTGGTGAGCTTCAAAACCACACACAGTTTCAATAAAGCTGTGTGAACCTGCTTCAAAATCTCTGCAAGTTTTCCAAGCTTTTATGCTCTCGTATGGTTTACAGACAAAAACCTACAGGGGTCCCATTTAAAGCCTCCTAGCAGCTAAAAGATAGATGAAAAAAATGGCTTTTAAAAAACCTGAAGTACCCTCTTATGAGTACATTAAAAGCAATTTTGTTTGCTTGCCACTTTCAGAATGCTTCAAGCCGCCAAAGCCGCGATGTTAGAAAATGACTCATGAGCACTAGAGAGAAACACTCTTTGAAAGTTTGTTCATAGGAAAGGATGCTAGCTAAGCAAGTGGGCTTTCTGTATTGAGAAAGAAGTATCCGGTGTCCTTATATTGCAGATTTTTTTTATTTTTATTTTTTTACCTTTCTTAATAGCCTCTTCAGATGTTCTTCTCCTTTCTCTTAGAGCTTTTCAGAAATTGTGTGACAATCAGCTCAGAACTTCTGTTTGCTCCTTCCTATAGGTGCTACCAGTGTTTGGAGACCAGGGCCTCCAAGGCAAGGGAAGGCAGCGCCAGTGCAACGGAGGGTCATGTTCTAACCTGCCAGGATGTGTAAGATCCGAAGAGTGGGAACAACCTCTCTTCCTTTCAGGTAAATCGGAATGTGTCACCCCTGCTGATTCCTTGAGAATAGCTCTCTGTCCACTGTCCTCTAGGGCTTGAGGGCTTTTAGTATTTCTTTTCATCATCATTGTTTGGTTTTGGAGTGGTTTCTCAGTTTATTTTCTGTCTGGAAACATTGGGTGCAAATGCAAAGTCCTGACAAGTCCTTTCTTTGTTCACTCCGATACAGCTTCCCAGTTTGCCCTTTTCCCTCGGGTGAAAATAACAGTGATATGGATTTGATTTTCTAAAATTTGGGGGTATTGGACCTTTTGTTCTATTCCGAGCCTCTCTCTGATAACTATGCTTTCCAAATTGTTTCGGTGAATACTAAAGACAGTGTTACCTGATTTAATGGAATCTACAGGTGAGCTGACATCATTTTAGTGGTATTTAAGAATGTATTTTATGATGTTTTTATGTAGGTGGTACCTATATGAGTTTTCTCACAAAGCCTCCCCTTTTGAAGATTTACATTGCTTATTTTACAATTCCTTTTATAGAATAACAGAAGTTATGCATTAGGATCAGAAGGGTATTTCCTGCTGTTTGGTACAATCTCTGTTTTATTGCAAGTAGAAACTCTACAAACGTCAATTATAGTAATTCTATAAATATGTAGGTGGTCATTATCGCAGTACTGTTCTCCAGAATAAAGAAAATGCCGTTTTGGTTTTTGTTTTAGATTTGAATATTGCAAAAGTCTTTCTTCTATGTGTAGCATATTTTGTTTGAAAAACCATGAACACCATTGACTAGCAACATTGACTTCTAATGTTTTAGCTTTCAATTTGGAAACTTACCTGCCATTAGCTGCAAACTGAATAAGAATTTAAATTAAGAAATTGGAAGAATTAAACCAAAGCCAGAAGTTGCATCTAAGCTGGATTGTCCATGTGACAAAACAGAAAGTAAAATGAGTATGAACAGTGAAAAGATAAGAACATAATGTGAGATGATGAGATGTAGATTCTTAACTTTTTTTTTTAAACTCTGAGAACATGACCCTGTGCTTAAAAGCTGTCTCTGGAATGAATGCTCATTTAACAACTAGCAACCTAGTCTGTAGTTGAATAGCATGGAAACATTTGAGAGGTTTGGTGGTTTTAGAAATGGAATGGATTAAATCAGGAGGTAGAATTTTCAAAACCTTTATGTACCTGAAAGAGCAATTGGTACTTAGTTTTGCCGTGTGGTTACATAAACCATATAATGCAGGCAAATTGCAGTTTCCAAACTTTTCTCCTTCCTTTCCCACCTACCTAGCGTTTCCCGGGTTCAAACAATATGTGCAAGGCAGCTGACTTATGGCAGGCAGTCATTGAAAGCCTGTTCCACACACTGTGTATTCCTTGGGTAACCTGGATGGTTTCTGAGCGCCTGCCTTGCTGTTGAGCACCCCTAGAACCCTCAGAACAGCGACTGCCATGGCTCCAGGCAGCATCTCTGTCGTGTGTGGAAACTGGTCAGTTGGCTTGCAGCAGTACTGAGAATCCTGCAGCACTACTGCTGTCACCTGGCACAATTATTTCAACTGTTTTGTAGCAGCAGAATCGTTGCCCTGTTTTGAAGGATCTGGTTAAGATGCTTCTGCACCAGATGCTAGCATCAGCAGCACAGATGAACAATTGGGCTAATATAATTTTTCTTGATTAATGTATACAAAAGTGATGTATAGATCATGTAAACATTCTATACATCTTGAGTGATGTGTAGAAAACTTGCATTTCAGCAAAGGTGTAATGTATTATAGTTTTGGCCAGAAATTACTGCTCTGCTTGTAGAAGTAAGTGCCCCTCAGCTGCTTGTCACCATATTTCAGCTGGTGATTATCATCATCTCAGAGCTGCTGGTTGCTTGTGTAGGCATTCTATATCCTGTCAAAATGACTTAGCTTAGCAAGACATTTTATTTTTAAAATTTTATTTTATTTCATTTTATTTTATATTTTATCATCATAGTTCAGTTCCATAGAAACAAACTGTGGAGCATTTGTACTAAAGAGTCCCTCTAGGAAGCAATCTCTAGCAGAGGGGTGATGACAGGCAGCCAGAGATGAGCTGGAGGTGGTAACCTCTTCCAAGCTAGAGAATTTTTAGGATTTTATCTATTCCACGATTTGGGCAGAGGTAAGTGCAGCTGCTGCAGGGGTCCTGGATACACCCATGATCTTGGAAAGTTGCTTGTGGTGTTACCCCAGCCAGAAGCTTCCCAGGTTGTCCCCTTCTCTAGGCCTGGGAGCTATATGTGACCTTCGTCTCTGTAGCGAGACCAGCCGGGTCCAAAGGACAAGCTGGAATGGACAGGAGGCCACCTGGGCGCAGTGCTGCTGTGGATTGGGATGCCTTGAGTAGCTTGACTGAAAACCAGCCACCCCAGGGGTGTCTATTTCTCTCTTTTCTTACCCTCACTTGCCTGCCAAATTTCTGGGATTAGGCTGTGAAACCCAAACTCAGCCTCTACTTGCAATAAAAGGGGTTCCCTCTTCAGCAGCAACAGCAGATAGGCAGATACTGTGTGGCCTTCTAAAGACCTGGAGTGCACTTCAGTTTCTGCAAGCTTCCTTCCTCACTCGTGTGTTCCCAATGTACGTATGCCTAAATGAGGACATCAAGAGACTAAGACATTTTTTTTTCTTAAACTGATAATGTGGGAGCTGCTCAAAGTTGCCCTTGGGTGCAGTGGGCTCCTCACATGGCTGAAGCTCAGGCTGCTTGCTTGAGCAGATCGTGGCAGATTGGTGCACCAGGACCTCTGCTCTTCTAGATGCAGCACATGAGTTGCTGAGACGTCAGGCAGTACCTCCGTGCAAGGAATGACTTCACAGTGCAGTTAAAATGTGTGTCTGGGGATGGGAAACTTTTGTGCAAAAACTAATGTCTAAAGGAGAGAAATTTTGATCCTCCTTTCTCTATTTGACTACCCAGGGATAGGACTGGGCCCATTTGCTGCAATAATATGCTGGTCGTGTGATCTGTCAGATTAGATTACTATGTTGTGTCTTAAATTATTTTATTGTTTGAAGATGAGGGCCTATTTAGGCCCAAGACTCAAGAGGTCATGACAGGGAAAGTGGGCAAACAGCTATGCCTGTAGGGTCAGGCATATTGGAACCTAACTCTGAACCAGAAGAAACAAAACCTCATCTTGTGTAGATGCAACGCAAGTGGTAGGAGTAGAAGGCTGGTGCCATGAGTTTGGGGACAGTCCTTGTGCCACGAGAACATGAGCTGGAGGAAGGCAAATTCACTGTCCTGCTCTGGGATAGGAAGTGCTGATGTGCAGTGCCACGTCCAGCTTACAAAAGTAGAAGGACCCAAGTTTTATTCGATCTTGCCTCCCGCAGTGACTGGAGCATGGGCCTAATCTTGGAATTGCACACTCCTCTATCTCCGTCTTGAATCGCCGAGAACACTGTGTAATCACAAGGGCTTCAGGCTTCTCGGTGTCATTTATGCACTGTGCTGGCAGTTTAACAGAGCATCTTTGCCTCCAGGCTGGCATTTCTGTACATCTTCAGTTTTCTTAAACTGAAACTCTCAAAGCACTGAAGGGTAGTAACCCATATCTCTTACAGCTAACTCCTGTGACATTTGCTTTAGGAATGATTCAGTTACACTTATTCTTGGTCAGACAAGTAAATTACTGAAGCAATCTGCTTACTGGGACATAACTGAGGAAAAGGATTTTTCTTTTCACATAGCTTTGTATCTGATCACTTCTTAGTTCTTTGTTTAGGTCCCTGGAAGGAAGAACAACTTGGAAAAACTTGGAAGATAGCTAAGAGTGGTAATATCTATTACAATAAAGAGAATTCTTCATTGTATGACCACAGTATTTTCTTAAAGAACAAAGTTGAACTTTAGTAATATTACCATTACCTTTCTGTAATTACTGTGGCAAAAAATCTATTTTTTTGATGGAAAACTTGCAGTTGGACTTGGAGACATAGAGTATATTTATGCAAGAACTTAATGAGGAACTTGCAGCAGAATCATTAAAATAAACACATTTTCCTGGAGGTGCAACTGCGTGTGCCTGGTTAAAAGACATTTTAAATTCCTTTCTGAGATGTAATTTTGCAAGGCAGTGAGGGGCCAACTGGTTTTAAAAGAGTTACTATGAGGCCGAGACAGTGTTGGGGCTGGCTGTCCTCTGAATGGCAAGTCGGTGTCAGCCTGGCCCTGTGCTGATTTGGCTTTCTTTCTCGTTCTTAGGGAGTAGCTAAATGACACCCATTCTTCCTCCTGTTGATGAGGTAATTTGTAAACATCCCTTTGGACTCCTAGATTCACCTTCCAGAGTGATCTCTGTCAGCGGAGGCAATGCAAAGTTCCTTTCACAAAATTAATGGGACAATTATATCAGAATGATGAGATCATGTCTTTTGGTGAAAAGAATAGCGATCTTTCATGAACAAAGAGAGCTTTATTGAGATCCTTGCAAATAAAGCACCATTTTCCTCGGAGGAAGGGGGTGACTGCTGTAATTTGGGCAGGCGCAGCATGGCATGGAGGTGAACCCGCTCCGCGTGGAGCGGTAGGTAGAGCTCTGGGTGCCCGTGTCTCTCTGAGCAAAGTAAGCTAAACTCTTTTTCCTTTCTGCACCCACTGACAGGCAATTCTATATTGCCTAACAAAGCCTTAACTGTCTTGAATGTATTTTGTTTGTTAAATATATGTAGGAAATTCACCTCCCCCCCCCCCCCCCCGC
The DNA here is from genome assembly GCF_000705375.1 of Tinamus guttatus. Next base: position 287,017 of record NW_010586512.1, read on the forward strand.
CTCAGTATATGAAGAGTTTTCATATAGGTAGATCCTGTGCAAGTAATGGAACTATGTGGGTGGCCAGTTCTTACTCATGGAGGCTGCTGAGACAAGTGATGAGTTATGAGCCTTATGCGGGAAGACGCACTGGAACAGTGTCCACTCAATTCCTTGGTCTCGTGTGTTTGCACAAGAGAAAACCCAGTGACACTGCTAGAAGATGCGTAAGTTCAAGGTACTTTTACAATTCCCTATTTAAAATGCAGAGCTTTGCTCCTCTTTTTAATTTCAGTCCTTTAGGTGACTTCACTCCCTTGGTCTGACTTTTGACACTATTCTGAATGACATCTGGACTTGCACAGCCGTGCTGCCTGGTACAAAGCTGAGGCTGCGAGCTGACAAATCCATTCCTACGCTCGCGTAATTCTCTTCGAGAACAGACAAGTCGCAGCTTTACCGCCTCCCAAGCCCGTCTGTGTTTATTTCTGGTGACAGGGCACAGACGTGGTGATTCCGCAGTTCCCCGTAGCCCCCTTCACGGGAGCTCAGAGCCCGGGGAGCGCACCCCAGCGCGCAGCCAGGCCCGCTCGGGGAGCGCAGCGCAGCGCGGGCGGCCGCGGGAGCCGTGGGGGTGCTTCCCGCAGCACCGGTGCGGCCCCGCCGAGCGGAGGAACGGGGCTCAGGAGAACAGCCTTGTGCTGCCCCGCAGCGCGGCTCCGCAGGTATCCGCAGCGAGGGCTCCGTCTGTAGGAAAGGCCTCGCCGCGTGCTGCGTAACTGAGGCTTCCATATCGCGTATCCCCTGTGCTCTCAGGAAAACCAATTCCCTGATTGAGGCAGAATAATAAATACTGCTGTAAAGAAGAATATACAGAAACCAACAGTAAGATAGTTCTAATAGCGGTGAGCTGGAGCAGCTTTTTTTTTTTTTTCTTCTCTTCTGTGCTACAGCTGCCTAGTTTTGCAGCCTGGTATGGTTATATGCTAAAAGCTGAGAAGGGCAGAGCTATAAACACACCATAAGCACAAGGTAATCTGCCCCGGTACGCGCCCTGGTGAAAAGTCTTGAAGTCTCAGGAATGAAGAGATTATTTCACACGTTTGTCATCTTGCCAGAAAGATATAGCTTGAAGAGGTGAAATTTTCTGGAAACAATGCAACTTTAATTGGCATAAGATATAGGTGTGGCTACAGCTTATACAAAGGTTGCCAGACTGTGACATAATGTAAGTGCATGCGTGGTGAAGGTGCATACACATATACATACACACATAACCTGCTCTAGCTCCTTATTCTAAGCAAATTACCTCAGGACTGCTACTTTGCATTAACTGCCTGCTTGCAAATTGTTATTGTCAGGGCAATGCGAGATAATTCAAGCCATTTATTTTCTCGGATGAAGAACAACTTCTTTTGCATTTGTTCCTGGGGAAGAGTGAATACCTTATTCAAACTGCTGCAGATCAACTGATAGAGAAAAGTGGTTTAGTGAGTGTGATACTAAACAAGAGCAAGATGTTAATCTGTACAAGGAGGCAGAGCTTCTACCAACTTCTTTCTTGATTCATCCTTTGCAAGTCTTCACTTTATATCGAAGGGGCAAACTTTTGTAGAGATGCTAATATATAAGGTAAATAAACTAAATCAGAGATTAAAGTCACAGTGTAGATAGATGCTTACATTTCTATAAATGCTATACCAGAAAAACATCTGAAGTTAGGTTAATCTGCAAGAAATGTTTTTCAATGCTAAAAATACAACCAACCTTTTCACTTAATGCTTAAAAAAGATACATCTGTCATTGTTATTCTGTAAATCATTTCCTAATCTGGGATTTTTTTTTCATTTTTACTTATGAAAATCAATGCAATAGCATTTACAGTGTTCTAAACAATTAAGAAAACCATCCTTGAACATAGTGGATCGTACTTTGTTTTTACTCCTTAGCTTTTGGAGAAAGAATATTTAGAAAAAAAAAAAATCTCTCTAGCATCTCATTATGCTAAATAAATCATGGTATGACTTTTGCAGCATGACAGGCTGCATCTTGGTGCTTTAACATTCACTGGAGAGACATATGTGAAAATATTGACCTGTTCAGGAAAATACAGCTTATGCTACCTATATTGATGATATATGCCAACTTGGGTGTTGAAATGCAGAAATACTTGTTTTCATTTTTTTTTTTTCCTGGTAGTTCATCTTTAAAGTGATTCAACTGTGAGTGAAGAGGGGTAAAAAAACAATCATTTTATGCGTTTCATATTCTTACAACTTGTTATATTGATGCAAAATAACTTTAAAAATATTTTAAATATTCTTTCTTACTGGCCTCTGTTCTTGGGTGCTTGTAAAAAATGTGTAAGATCTGTGTAGGTAGCCTGCTTATAAATAAATGAGCAGCTCTAAGTACCTGAGATTATTGGAGGAACATTATTGGAGGAACTCAATACAGTCCTTCAGATCTGAGCACTGGAGCACGGTTTGTTTCTCTTCAGGCTGTTTGTAATCTAGTGATGAGAGTTTAGGAGTGCAGGGATGGTGTGTGCCACGCAGCTTCTCCGGAGTCCCTTCCGTGTGTATGGAACAGGAATAATCCTTGGCCACGTGTGAGTCGGTGCGTGTGAGCCAGTCAGTGTCAGCCAAGCGCCGTGAGAGCCTGTAAGGCAAGGCACTAAACAGCTGTTACACTATGCAGACTATTCCATTTTAAAAATATTACAGACGACCTGCAAAAGCAGCAGGCAGGCTAGAAAGGTCGCTGAGGTAAACTTTAACATTTAAAGAGCAGAGATTTTACTCCCTAAAATCCTTTTGGGAGTAGTCAGCTTGATAGTAATGATGCCATAGTGTTTTTAGCATTTCTGTAAGCAATCGTAGAAACTCCTTTTTAGACGCTCCTTTCGTCACAGCAGCAATTAGAGCAGTGGAATCTATACAAACTATGTGCTTTTACTTTATTTGTCTTCTTTTGTAGTAAAGGCTTTGAAACTTAAAGACAAACTAACAAACAAACAAACAAACCTCCAAAATAGAATGCTGGCTTGATTCCCTGTCAAACATATATTTCAAATACCAAATTGACTTGTTTGCTAAAATGGTGGCAACACTGCTACAATAAAATGAACGATACCCAGTAACTTCCACATCTTTGTAAGACTTTCACATTCATTGCTCTACTTACAAATTAGGCAGGAAACTGTTCAGATTAGGGAAAAAAATCCCCTATATGAAAAATAATGATGATAAAATGTTGTTTTAAATCCTATCATAGTATTAAGGCACTTTGGACACAGCTTTAATAATTTAGCATATGCATTAATATGTGGGATATACTCTGATCCGTTTACAACAAATTTACAAACACATACCCTATTTTCTGCTTTACAAAAAAAAACTTTGCTGTGCAGATGATACAAGCTTATTTTTTATTTTTAAAAAAATCACAAATATACTTCAGTATTCACTCACGAGTCTCAAGTTGATGTATGTTGGAGGATAAACCATTTCCATGATAAACAGAAAATCAAAGTCATAGAAGGAATACAATTTTCCTTAAAGAGCTGCTATGAGAAGAGGCAGGTTCATGAACTGATCCGCTTTCTCCTGATATATCCTACAGTGCTGTGTCCATTGCCTTTGCTATGAGTTAGGCTTTTTTTCCCATTTAGCATGTAAATTTGAATACTCTGTAGACATACATGCAAACTTTATTTCCACATGTCCTTCTGTTAATGTTCATTATGTTTTACAAGCTTAATTTGATATTTATGGATCTCTGACGTGAAACTTGGAGATAGAAACAGTCCCCAAAATGCCTGAAGTTTCTTTTGATTCAAGATGTAACACCAGTAGCTCAACAGTGTGCAGACCTCTCCATGCAATTACGTACCCAGGCACATTACTGTGATACTATGAAGGAGAACAGTGTTATAGTGCCCCAGCCAGAAATGTAAATGTCATCTGGTCAGGAAGGCATTTTTTGGCTATTATGATTTCACTGTGATTACTCAGTAATATGAGAAGAAAATAAGATGAAATTAAATTACAGTTAATGCTCATATAAGAAAAAAGAATTGAGACTTATTTTATAAATTTAAATTTCTAAATATTACTAATTTCCCCTCCCTCTCCATAATTGCTTTCTCAGCCACCAATTTGACTGTAGCATTTTGTTACTTGGGGCAGAGTTAAGTAGCTTGCAAAGTGCTTTTCAATGAAAAAACTGACAAATAGGACACTAACTCCTAAGGTTCAAGTCAGAAATCTCACTGTCTTTAGAAGAACCAAGACAGGACTCATTTTACACAAACACACACTGGCCCTCAGTAGAAAATGTATTCATAAAGAAAGCTATGGCCATCTTGTGTTGACACTCAGCCATGACCCCAAAACTTTATATGTCCCTATAGGAAAAGAGAAGTCATGAGAAGGATGCATAACAGAGCCAAGGATCAGTAGGAGTATCATTGTTTTACACTTATCTGTAAAAGGAGAATCAGCGTTACAATCTATAAACCTTGCTCTATTCTGATCTCTACTATGATTATTCTTGTTCAGATGGTCATATTCTTGGCTTTCAGTCTATTCTGATCTCTACTATGGTTATTCTTCAGATGGTTCAGATGGTTCAGATGGTCATATTCTTGGCTTTCAAATCCTTCCCAAAGACTTGACACATCCACATGCTTTAAAAGCTACTCTGATCCCTTTTGGTGGAGCTTTGAATAATTTTTCCATCTTTCTACTGAGTGAACCTCCCTGCAAACATTTTTTGAGATAAAGGTCACTCTAATTGTGTCTCCAGTACAGAGTGCCTTGTCACTACTTACATTTTAAAATACTCATTTTAAGAACACTGTATTAGTGTTGCCAGCAGGCCGAGGAATGGGATCCTGCCCTGGAGTATTGGGTGCAGTATGGGGTGTACTCCCCAGTACAAAAGGGACGTGGAGCTTCTAGAGAGGGTCCAGCGTTGAACAACAAAGATGATTAAGGGACTGGAGCATCCATCGTATGAGGAAAGACTAAGGGAGCTGGGCCTGTTTAGCCTGGAGAAGAGAAGACTGGGCGGGAATCTGAACAACGTGCACAAATACCTGAGGGGAGATATAAAGAGGATGGGCCCAAACTCTTCTTGGTGGTGGGCAGTGACAGGATGAGGGGTGATGGGTACAAGTTGAAACACAGGAAGTTCCACCTCCATGTGAGGAAGAACTTCTTTCCTGTGAGGGTGACAGAGCCCTGGAACAGGCTGCCCAGAGAGGTTGTGGAGTCTCCTTCTCTGGAGATCTTCCAAACCCACCTGGATGCCACCCTGTGCCACGTGCTCTAGGTGTCCCTGCTGGAGCAGGGGGGCTGGACTGGATGATCTCTAGAGGTCCCTTCCAACCTCAACCATTCTGTTCTTTCCCCCAAAATAAGTGAAGAACTCTGGAAGTTCTCTTTTTGCCCATTTTCATTCTTGGACTCCTTTTGAATTAATTGTTTTATATTAATACAACATTTTAAAAAAATATTTTAAAACAATGTCAAAAAGAAAAAATATTTTTCAGGTTAGAATTCCATTCGTTCAATCTATGCAGCCTCATAAGGTGTTAGGTACCTTTGTAAGGATCTGCTAACTCCAAAATAATTGGTTTGAGGCTCTTTTATAGACAAGGTTACCTTGGTGAAGACTAGCATTCAGTATTTCTTGTTTAATGGTCAGCATTATTGAACTGCTGCGTACAATATGGATTCTATATAACCTGTTGATACAGAACTCTTTATTTTACTGCTATTCACTCATCCAGCTCCTCTTAACAGGGAATAAAATCTCTGTCTTTATTATAGTGCCATATGTATTAGGTAGTTCACAGTGTCTGATTCCAGTCTATTTTTCTTGGTTCCTTGCAGCTGGTTTCCCCATCAGAGCTTCCTCGGCTGCCTTCTCAGCAGCTAGGGGTAGAACTGGCAATTTAATGTGCACTCATCCCTGGAGTAGTTCCTTTTAAACTTCCTTTCAGCAAAAAGGGTTAAATGGCTGCCTGCTCTTGTGGCCTGAAGAGCCTTGGGGCCTGGCTGTGCTCTACCAGAGAGGACAGCAGTTGCCAGAACTTTTGATCCATTGTTTTTTGCAAGTTCAGTTCAGTGATGCTTTGGTGCTGTCTTTAGAAATGTCACCATGACCAAAAGGACAGTTTTCGAAATTTCAGCGGGAAATAGGGAATGTATGTCCATCTGAGATCACTGCCCTGCTTCCTCCAAGCTCTCACATTACTGTGTTCAGTAGCTGGCTCTGGAAGAGTTTTATTCCAGACTTGGCTGATTGCCTTCTCTATGTTACTTTGTCTAATCATGCCTTTTCTAGGCTTTTTATTGTCCAAAATCATTATAAAGCAAAGATATCTATACTCTGCAGTGTCACCTCACTGTTAGAGGATGCAATCCAGATATTCACTGAGTATTAACTGTATAGTCTCGCATTACATTCACTTCTTGCAAAAAGCTTTACTAGTTATACTCAACATGGCAAAAAAACCCAAAACACCACTTAGATTTTTGTGGTTATGTAGAACTGAGATTGACATCTAGTGGAGAGGGCTGCAGGGATGTGGGTGGAATGGGTGACTGAACAATGTGATGCAGAATGAGTGTGTATGTGTGTGTGTGTGTGTGGACACGCCGCCACCTCTAGACACTATAACTTCAGTTAATGTCTACAGCAAATAGAGAATTTTTGTACAGCAAAATAATATTTTATCTCGTACTAATCATCTTGTAACTTTACATTTTCTTTGGCACTGCTTTAATACCTCTCACCTATTTAAAAAAGGCATGCAAAGTGGTGATTTTTCAGTGTGAAGCCGCAGTCATTAGGGTGACATAATTCCATACCAGTCTAGTACAGTACTGAAAATAAAGTCTGCATTGAGGTCAAGGCACAGAGTCCAGCGGCATGGGTCTGCTTTGGCATCGAGGTGCAAGCTAAGGCCTCGTCCCCGCTCCAAAGCTCTCTGCAGGCAAGTGTCTCCATCCCTCTAAGAGTAAAGGATTGGGGACTTCAGCCATTTGCAGCGCCAGGCAGTTTGTAGTCATCGGACAAGGAAAAATCTCAGCATGTGCTATTATGGAGAACAGGAGCAGGTGGAAACAGGAATGTTTCAGAAAGGAGAGAGGGATTGCGACATTAGAATTCGCGTTGCTAAAACCTTAAGCCACTTTGAAAAATGTCAGAATCCTTTATTAAAATATTTGGCACCATTTTTTTCCTTTAAAATGGCCATTTTATATATATATATATATATACACATACATACATATATATATATGTGCATAGTACTGATTTTTATAGTTTTGAGGTGAAATGCTTTCTTGCTGAAGGAAAACAAGAGCTAATGAAACAGAAATTATCTTTCCTGATTTGCAGCTCATAATCTGATCAAGGACAGCAGGAGCCCTTGAAGGGAATCATCCAAGAAATACTGTGTAGCTTCCTGGCCGCGGAGACAGAGGGATGTTGCTTTCTCTGCTGTCATTTCTATTCTTACTATCTTCTGCCGTGAAGGATACACAGAGGCTTCATTGAGTGATGTATTTTGGAAGGTATCGTAACGGGGACCTTTCTGTCCCAAAATATATTACAGGGGGGACAGTTGTGTGTTTTTTTTCCACCCCCCGCCGCCACCCAGAATAGCTCCGTATTGCAATTTCACAGAGGACAAGATTAATCTATATGACCTGTTGGGGGGTGACTTTTTTTTTTCTTTTTAAGGGAGAGGGAGGAAAGCCATAGGATGATCTTCTAGCAAGTTTTAGGTACTTTACTTGTGTATGCTTTTACTTGCAGTTCAGTAGAGCTGGCTTGTTGCACTTTCCCATATGTTGTTTAGGTATGTTCTTATTGCAGTTGCATGTTTTTAATTTAATCTCCCTTGTTCTCTCAGTGTTAGAGATAATAGGAATCAGTAATACTTGGAATACACTGATTTGTGGCTTCCTGGTGGGAAACAAGATGAGTCACCAGTAACCAGAACCAACAGCCGTTATATCCCTGGCTTCAAATTTGTTCGTCTTAGTTTAATTATTCAAATACTTTCCTCATTGGCTTTATTCCTAGACACGTAACACATCCTGCGGACTGTAAGAACAGGGGGAAAGAGATACCAGTGTCTGGATCAGGAGTAAGTCCAGAGAAGGGGCCTCTTGATGATATGTGTGAACACCCTGACCATGTGCTTTACCAGCTTGTCTATCTGCTACAATATCTAATATCTAGTAGCAAGATTGGTCCAAATATTTGTTAGCAGACTTGGCAGAGGGCATATAGATGCTGGTCGTCATCTGCTGCCCAAGTGCCTTGCCAAGAAGGTCCTCTCTGACACGGGGAGCTGTTCCTGCTCGCTGCCACCCGCCCAGGTGAGGCAGTGCAGCTTAGGGTGCTGATCACAGAGTCAGTCTCCTACTACATACCCAGACCTTCCCTGGGACCCTCTTTAGACTGAAGCATCTACCCAATTCCAGGATCCCCTGTGATTCACAACTTCACCAGGAGATAAATGTTGACACTCCTCCAGGACTCCTCCTCTTTAAACTTCAGAAGTGCTGGCATTCCTTAGACACTTTTAAGAGGTGCTGTACTCCATCCAGACACTGAACAGAAATAGTAGTGATAATTCTGTGATTAAGAGGCAACGAATTTCTGTGAGGAATTGTTGTCCTTTGGCAGGTTCCAGTATGTTAGGTTTCAGACAGTATTTTCGAGGGATATCTCAGAAAGGAACTAGGGTATGGCAACACGAGGTATTATTATCGTTTTTTCAGTTTACTGGCATAGATGTGTGTGTGTCTATTTAGTCATATATATAGTTTCATATGTCATGTATATGAGACTATATTCATATATGTAAATATATGATTTTCTGAGCATGTGTATGGGTATATTTTATTTTATTTTTCTTCTTTCTAGCTATCTCAATATTCCAAATGGATGCCGTTATAATTCTCTCTCAACTTCAAAATGCATGAATCTTGGGGTTAGAATTAGGTGACAGTTCAGTTAAAGTCTCTGAAAATGGCATGAAAACTTTAGCTAACTTTAATACCTTAGAACTACGGTATTAAATGGAAAATAAATGTACTGTGGGAAAAAATATTGACCTTTTGCTGTCTGCTGGAAGTTAGAAAACTTGAAAATAGGAGAAAAAATAGCAATACTGTGCATATATGCTGTAGGGAATTAAATATATTTTTGGCAGCAAACTTTAACCAGCTACATTCTTTCACTTGTTCAACCACCTTTTGAGGATTCAGTCTGGCAGTTATTTGGCATTGGCTCAAATGGCACAAATCCCCTCAAAACAACATTAATAAAAATAAAAAGCATCTCTGAAACATGGAAAATTATATCTAAGAGTGTAATGCTGTCCACTACTGATATTGTAATAGATTACACCAGTTTATATGGGACCATATGTGCCACAAGAACTTTCAGAGAAGAGCAGATATTCACTGTGGTGAATAAAGGACAATAAAAGATTAGCTGTATTAGCTGTGTAAAAGTAAACAGAAATAGTCTGCTTCATCTTTTCCCATATCTTGCTCTTCTAGAGGCAAATCTGTCTTCTCTGTAGGTGTTGTGCAGGGACAATTTGTTACGTGACAGGTGATTCACTACGTTTTGCAGTTTTCCTTGGGTCAGGGATGGTTGTTTGCACATAGCAAGAATCTCTGAAACTAATGGCTTTTTTTGTTGTTGTTTTTCTTGAAAAGTCCTTGAGGAGAACAGGGCTTGAAGCATGTCCAACTCCTAAGGTACAAAGCGCTTGGAAACAGATTACTTGATTCTTGACTGCCAAATACACAGCAAACCTGAAATCCAGGTTTTCCCAAATTGAGTCAGTGAAAGGAATCACAGTACAATATACAATGGGGTGATTAGGAACACTGAGGTTTATATATATATAAATAAATATGTATATATATATATATATATACACACTTTTTGCAACTTTCGGGGCAAGTAGACCCAGCCTCCAATTTTCAATTTCAGTTTCTGGGCTGTACAGTAAAACCGTTTGTATACACTCCCATCAAAGGCAATGGGCAGAATTGTAAGAGCCATCCTTCCCAAATCACCGAAGTATTCAAATGGGAAGAGGCACGCAACAACAACAAAAATAGTTGTTAATGCATAAAACTACTGTATGTCTTCCAATAGCTGGACTCAAGAACCCTGGTTAAATACTGACTTTCTTTCAGAGTCAATCAGATAATAAGACCCCTTTAGAAGCACAGAATAGTTAAATTCATCACCATAATTTAATTGTAGAAGGTTATTAAAGAGCACTTCGACTCCCCTCCTGCTTCGGCGCTGCTTTTGTGTATTAAACTCAGACTAATCAAATTGCAGATTCCAAGAGTAGTGGCTGCTTCATCCAAAATAAGTTTGCTAAAATAATCTTTAGCTCCTGAGAGGGCTCCAGCCTCTGCCCTGGACTTCACCCCGGCCTTCCCCATGTTCTGTCACAGCCAGCGCCCCCCAGGTCTGCCTTCAAGCCTTCCTCTTCAAGCTCTTCGTGCCCACGAGGAGGAGGTGGCTGTGGCTCTCTTGTACCGTGGGGCATCCACAGGGTGGCCTGGAGCCTGCCCCTTGTCACCGCTGAAGCGACGGCGCGTTGGGAGCCGCAGCCAAGCGCTGCTCCTTGGGAGCCTCCTCCAGCCGCGCTGCCCGCCCGCTGCA
>NW_010586512.1:298434-321574 GCF_000705375.1 Tinamus guttatus
GCGGGGGAGCCCCGGCCGGTCCCTCAGCGCGCGGGGCGCCGAGCCCCTGCGCTCCGCGGGGAGGCGCGGAGCGACCTGCGCTCAGCGAAGCGCCCGGCAGATTCATGTGTACGTGTAAAGTTTATTGGGAGGCTGGCGTTGGCTCTCCCCCTCGCGCGGAGCGCGCCTCGGGTGCCCTGGGCTGTGGGCAGGTTTTGCCTGGCGCAGGGGGTCGAGCGGGTGTGCGGGTGGTAACGTGGTCCCTGCCGAGGAGAGCGGCGGCCGGCGCGGGTGCGGAGCGCCCCATCGCGTAGCGGGGAGTGCGCGCCCGAGAGCGGCTCCTCTCTCCTGGGGCTCCTAAATGAGCACCTGGAGCAGCAAAGGCTTCAGTGGGTGTTTGTTTCCCACCTTTGTTAGTGACTTGTTATGAGTAGCGAGCAGTGGTTGTGCGAGAGAATAGCAATTCCGTGGGTAATTCTATGTAGTGCAGGAATTTTAAAGCACAGGTAACTGCTTGTCAGGAAGGAAGGCAGTTAAGTGTCTGTTTTGTGAGCAGACCAAAAGACCTCTCCTGTCAAAAGGCTTCTGGAAATAAGGGCTCACCACAAAATACAGAGGCCAAAATGTACTCAGCATCCTAGCTCTGAGGTCAGCCTAAAAGGGAGAGTTTCTGCCAGGAAGGGAGCCCGAGAGGCACTTACTGGTAGGCACCGGTGAGGTAGAGGATGAGATGCTGCGTAACTTCAGTGAGGTGCCTTTCTGCAGAGTAGCTTTGCCTTTCATCCTTCCACCCCTGACCATTGCTTGTTACTCCCAATTTTTGTTCTGCCTTCCAAGTTGTTTTCTGGAGCAGTTTTGCTAAGGAATCTCCCCACAGTCTCACAGAGTCGTCTGCTGAGCGGAGCTGGATGGCTGTGCGTGTGGTGCTGTTTAGTCTGGAGAAGAGAAGGCTGAGAGGAGATTTGATCAGCATGTTCAAGTACCTGAGGAGGACAGGGCTAGGCTTTCCTCCGTGGTGGCCGGTGACAGGATGAGTGGTCACGGGTGTCAGTTGAAACATAGGAAGAAGAACTTCCGTATGAGGAAGAACTTCTTTCCTGTGAGGATGCCAGAGCCCTGGCACAGGCTGCTCAGAGAGGCTGTGGAGTCTCCTTCTCTGGAGATCTTCCAAACCAGCCTGGATGTCACCATGTGGCATGTGGCATCACCACGTGCTCTGGGTGTCCCTGCTGGAGAAGGCGGGTTGGACTAGATGATCTCTAGAGGTCCCTTCCAACCTCAACCATTCCGTGGTTCTGTGCAGCCCACACATGTGGGGCTCCACTAAGGAGAGAATCAATGCTGGGGTTCCAGGACTGTAGATGGAAGGGGAAGTTTTCCTGGAAAACAGTGCCCTGGATGGAAGTAGTCAAATCAACATCCCCGCGTTCATGTTAGCTGAAACAGTGATGGTGTCTGGACATCTGTATCTGCGCTCAGGTTTTAGCACCAGTTATTAGGTTACGGTGATGCAAAAAGCGACCGGTGATGTGAGCTCAACTGGGAATGTGTCAGATGCAGGCAGTTATGTCTAGGAGCGGAAATATACGTACATATTCTGTCTTTATAGCGATATACACATATACACATTTTAGCATTCTCCTGTAAATCAAGTTGCCCACGCAGGCCTAAATAGTGTTAAATGTGCAACACGCAATGAGTTAGCGACATGAAGCAGTGCATCTTGGGCCCTTGGTTTGTGTTAACTGAAACACTACAGGCAATGCTGGGTTCATGAAGTTCTGAGTTAAGGCTTCAGTGTCTGAGACCTGCAGTAAGGAAACTTGTAGAAGTAGGAAGAATCTGTCTGCTCCTGCCCTCCTACTGGTTGTATTTAAGTCGTCCCATCTAAAATAATTCAGAATACTTTCAGGATGTGATGTGCCAGAAAGAAGCAAATTATTATTAACATAATTGGCATCTTGAAAATGATTTAATTCAATAAAGCCTCTAGGAGAAATGAACTGTTGCAAAGTGCCTGCTTGCACACCAGCTCCTTGTAGGATCGGGAAGCGCAGTCGCGTTTGACTTACGCGTGGCCTAGGAGCAACATTTTTGCTCCATCCGTGGTGTTTCTCACCACGCTCAAACCAGCGTTGGAATGGAGATGTGAGGCCGGTGTCGCTGCGGGTTGGTGCCGGGGTAGCCACAAAGTCCTTCGGTGGCACCGAGCTCGTATCAGCTGCTTGTCAGAGGCGCTGAAGCCGGCGCGGTGGTGCCTCAGTTGCCGGGAACCCAGCCCTGTAGTCAAGTGATTCATGCATATACATTTTCTTTTCTCAGTTGACAGCTATTTTTAAGAATAGTCTTCTTGCCTAGAAGGTTGATATCTAAGCGAAGGCAGCGCAGAGAGCTAAAAACTTCTTTCTCAGCAAACATAATCTTATGTATGCCAGACGTCTAATATGTACACTAAAACATTTAAATGGAGTTGATTTTAATTGATTTCTTCTTGTTAAGTCTGCGGTGTTAATTAGTCATTATAAAGGGATGATGATATTTTGGAACTGCTATATTGGGAAATCGGCGAAGTTCCGCACAAACTGACATGGAAATTTTGGAGTAACTGGCTGTCAGCTTAAAGCAAGTTCTTTTTAATAATGGCCAGTAGCATCTAAAAGACAGCAGAGAACCTACTTAGCTGAAGACCTCCTCGACGCTAGCGGGATTCTTTAGGTTTATAAGTCTGCAGAAATTGTCTGTGAGAGCCAAGCCGGGGTGTATCTGTGCGGTGTGGTCCCCCTTCCTCCGTGTGCTGCACACGCAGAATATTCCACGAAGGGAAGCTGTGGACCTGCTAACGCATCCCTTCAAACTCTGTGTCTGAAAGAGAAACATAAGCTCTTTATTTTGGAGAGGAGCCTTCCTTGTTTTCTTCTGCAGTGGTTGCTTGAGTAATAGTAGCTATAAGGGGAAGAACCCGTAGTAGAGAGAATGCAGGCAGGCTGGGAAGAGTGGTCACAGCGTTACGGTGCTTCCTGTACTTCACACTGGCTAAATGTGTCCGTGTTCATCCTCTGTACTTATTTAGTACATGCATTTTGTTAGCATACGCTTTGATTTTGCATATTTGGAATGTGCTAAATGTAGGTGCGTTTTACTAGATTTTTTTTTGTTACTGTTGTGTTCAGTTAAGCAATGGAAATTTGCAGGTACCCAAATCACCTTTCGTTATTACTCAGCATAATAGTAGGTAAATTCAATCTTTCTGATTAAGATTATTTTGGTCACAAGAAACAACGGAGTGAAAATGAGTCATTTTCTTGATATTATGCCATGTCCGTGTTGTCTGCATCTGCCTTTTCTTTCCTTGTGAAAGACAGCACTCTGACCTTTTAGACTGTATTTGGAGGCTCTTGCTTTCCATCAAACTTGTCTAGCAGATAGGAGAAATGGAAATTAAGAAGGACCTAAATGCAATTTCTCTTTTTATTGCCAATGGAAAGCTTTCCTAGATTTGAAGCAAGCTTTCCTTGTGCCAAATGGTTGACTTTTCTAGAATAAAATCTCTTTAGGGTATGCAGAAAGTCCTCTGGTTAATATATTGGCATTCCCAGAACCCACTAAAACGTAGGCAGGTTGCCAGACACCACTTAATGAGGATGCCGAATGTCTGGCACAAATCCGCATGAAAAACAGCAAAGAAGTTGGGGGTTGGAGCTGCGCGCAGTGGAGAGAGGGCTGGGAAACCAGCGCATCCATACCCATAATTTATTTTTAATGACTACGTTTTGCAGCTACGCTGGTCACAAATCCTTCCCACTGGATTTTGAACACTGGACAGGCCCCAGAGTTTGGACCCGCGAGAGGGACGTAGCCGCCTTCTCACGGCAAAGTAGTTTTGTCGCAGAAGGAGCTTATGAGTTAGGGGGGCACCAAGAGAGGATTAGAAGCGATAGCGAATTTGTGTTTCACTGTTTGCCAGTGCTGAAAAGCATTCAGAAATTTTGCCCGGCGGTTCTGGGGACACGGCAAGCCCGGCGCGCACACGGATGCAGGCACACGGATGCAGGGGTGACGCTGCTCCCAGGGAGGTGCGATCTGCTGCTGCTGCTGCTGCTGCTGCAGGGGGGCTCGCGCAGCGGGAGAGCCCGTGGGGCGGCTCTGCCTGCCGCCGTGCTGGGGCTTCGCTCTGTGGTCAGAAGAAATGCAGTTGCAATAGACTTTTCTGGCCTGGCGGCTGGCTAAACAACTGGTCGTTTGAAACATTTGAGTATTTTCAATGTTTTTCCAGGTTTTTAGCCTCTCCTACCCAGCTGATAGATTGGTCCTATCTAGACAGATTTGTTAGTAGGCATCTGGTTGATGGACATCACTGAAACCCTGTTTGAAATCCAACATAGTTCTTTCAGTCCTAATAGGAGCTACTTGGCTATTTACAGGTTTTATAACTCAGTTCAGACACCCGTGTGCGTGTTACTTGCTTTTCAGTAAATGTTGCAGTTATGGAGAGCTATT
This sequence comes from Tinamus guttatus, assembly GCF_000705375.1. The sequence continues at coordinate 302,911 of NW_010586512.1, forward strand.
CTTATAGGGGGAATTTCCTCCCTAGAGTCCGACCTGATGTCTGCTTTTGGGTGGGATTAAATTTAGTTCCACTGAAATGCTCCTCTTTGTCAGTTTGGTTTTGCTAAGATGCTGTACTAGATGGAAGTATTTCCCTTCCAGAAGGTACCCATGGAGAAAGGGATGAGTGTGTGGTATGTTTTGCCCGTTGTACAGGGGCCTTTGAGTAAGGTCTTACAGATTATGGACATGATCCCTTGGGAAAAGACACACGGGTGAGATGCTGAGCACCAGAATGGAATGTGTTGACAGAGCTTATAGGAATGTCATGGTCTTTGCCTCTCCCTGTGCTCTCCTTTTCTTCCTTGGTAGGCAAAGTTTGATACCTGTTTTGTTAAAAATGAAAGCTAATGTTGCAAGTGTGGATTTTATAGCACAGGCCTCAGTCTGCATCTTAAGAACACAGTCGCAGTGCTGAACTTGCTCTTGCTCCTCAAGCACAATTTTGGATATTTTCTTGTGTTTTCTTTGTTATTCAGTTCATCATTCTCACTGTAATCTCTCTGTGTGTTCCGAAGTTGTAGAAGGTGTGGTGGCTTCTAGGGAAAAAAGGGCTGTTACAAGTGCCTGGGTGGTAAGTGCATTGGTACGTTGTGATCCTTGGTCTCTGAATATTTTCTGTCATGACTTTAGAGCTCTGAATGAAATTGTCAGAATTTCTATTAGAAAGAGTATTAATGATTAATAAAACAAAATCTGCAATTTCACCCATATTCAGCAAAAACTGGAAAGCAGTGTTTTGTTCTGGAGAAATCCTGATTTTTATGCAGAATTTTAAAATTCCAAAACTCCAGAAGGAATTGTCTCTTCTGTCCAGTAACATCCAGCGCAAGCCAGCACAAGGCTACTGTTCGTCTTTCATTTCCAGCTTCCAGTTCCCGATGCGTGTTCAAATACTGTCGTTTTGGAACATGACCTCCGCTCGTCTCGCTTCCCCAGAACATTGAAGGGAAACGTGTGATTCTTTTCTAACTGCCTTTGTTTATGCTGCATAACTTGTGCCTGTTAGTTTAGCTCCTTGCACCTGTAAGCTGCTTGTTCCCCGTTTCGCAGAGGGAAAGGAGGGGGCAGCCTGGCGTGGGGCTCTGAAGCATCCCTGTAGCAGCTCTCTCCTGCCGTGGAGGCTTTCGTGAAGGTTTTACTGTGCGTTAATTAAGAGCGAGCCATTATTACTTTGGGCTTGTAAACACCTTGGAACGTTTCATTAGATGGTAATGACACATGGAGCAAGAATTAATACAAATTTGTTAATCCTGCCTAGTAGGCATGCGCTGTATGTGCTCACCTGATTTAAGAAGTGTTTTTTTTTTTTAAACTATCAGCTATAAGCTATACTGCTTCATTTTCTGTTTTTCTGTTTTTGCTTAAATACTTTGGTCAAGTAACAGCAATTTTAGTACATTGACCTCTATATGCAGAAGTCCATCTGGACATTCATCATTATTTGTTTGAGATTTCCATGTATGAGAAGTGATTTGCTTGACTTGTGCCCTATAGATCAGAGCTGAGGAGTGTGGTAGGTGGTGTGGAGGAGAGGATGAGGTGAGGAACGTTTATGAAGCACCTCATTTGATCTCCATAGCTGTTGAACTGGACCTTTTATGTAACACCACGCTGCTATGTGTTCTTTTATAATTTCAACTTAACTGGTTTTGTAGGTTTTGCTTAACTAGCATTAAGCAAAAGGGAATTGAACGTTTGTAAAATACGTTAGATAAGATACAAAGCATTTTAATACCTCTAAATTAAAGATTGTACCTAGTAATATAAAACCTAAATCCTGGGCAGACTGATAGACTCTGTGTTTTCTCTTACATAAGGTTTGTGTTAATTGTAATTCCTCACCAAACTTGTATGGGTAGTGGAGAGCAGGGGGTTCTGTAAACATTTCCAGCACAGACGTTAGCCGGGTTTGTGGCTTTTTCCCTTTCCTCCAGTTTTAATTATTTCCTAACAGGTTTCTAGAAGCAGCACAGTTGAGATGAACTTTTTGCAGCTATGTTACATTAGTGCTTAAAATGTCTTAAATCTGAGTTATCTTCATTTATTTGCAAAGCAAACATGTGATCCACTTCCTGTCTAACCGAAACTGCGCGCATTATATTGAATACAGGTATTATTTGATGCATACTTTCACATAGCTTATAGTATTTAAAAAAATCCCAAACTTGCCATCTGTTGCTGAAGAAAAATACTGCCAATGTTTGTCAAATGTGTACTTTATCTGACCTGCTCTGCTTAGCACCTTATGGCAGTGCTTTCTCATCAAAGCAATTTACAGATATCTTTATTCTTGTAGTGCCTTATTAGTTTGATAACAGTGGTGCTACCACTTTTTGATGTACAGATTAATGTACTGAGGATTAGGGAGATAAGCATCTCTTCAGTTGCAGGGGGAAGTCACCTGCAGTGGGTACAGAGATTAGGCTCCTAACTCTCACGCTTGTAAATAAAAACCACTATTTTGTTCTATTGATCTGCCTTTCAGAGCAAACTGTTTAAATAAAGTTTCTAATGCTGAAAACTCTAGTAGTCTTTGCAGCTTGGTGTGCTGTAGAGGAGGAGTCAGGTGTGTAAGATACCCTGGAGGCACCTTGTGAGATGCTGAGTTGTTTCTCCAGCTGGGCATGCAACCGGCTGCCGAGTGAGCTTTTCCCATTCCCTGTTTTCTTCTGGATATTGTTAAGGGTTGGAGATGAAAGCCTTCAATCCTGTCTACATAGAGACAGAGAAGCAGATCAGCTCAAGTGTCAAGTGCAGACATTTATGTTAAAGTATGTTGAACGTGTGTGTGGATGCTGTGTTGAGTACAGAACAGCCTTATGTTGCTGTAGCAGGAATCAAAGGCCACTTTACATCTGACTGAGAACATCACTCAGAATGTAAGTTACAGCAGTTTAAAAACATTCGCTGTAGGAATGAGAGTCTCCTGATATAGATGTGTATTAACCCTTAACTTGCGTATTTTGTATCTGCATGTGATTTATCTTGGCTTTCCTCAGTGTTCTTGTTATTGATCAGTTTTCATGATGCTGTCATCAAGTGGTATCTTAGATGGAGCTAACTGTAAACTTTCCAGTAGCATAAGGTAGTCAGAAAATGTGACTTCATTGAACTTGAGATTTTTCAGTGCAAGTATCTTCGTTTTGACAGACTTTACCTGAAACTAAACCAAGATGCAACCCCTCCTTGAATCCTGGTGAACTGTTTTTTTGGCCGGAGGCCTGGTGTTTGCAGGGTTGTTGGGATACAGCAAAACTACCAAGGATGCTATGCTGTGGCCAGAGACACTGTTTCTAGGAATACGTTTTCCTTGGGCAGCATGCATGAGAGGTCTGCTGCAGAAACCAAGACCGAGGAAATCCTATGAACCCCTCCTCAAAATTGGACTTTTGCAGTGCTAATGAAACTTGGTAGTCTTCTACTCAGTAAACTGAAAAGAAGATATCAATTTTATGGGATATTTGTAAAACTGGAGTCTTCATACGGTAGGAAATGTAGAAATTCTGTTGTTTTTTTTTTGTCTTCTTTGAAACAAAACCTGGTAATAGTAATGGAAAATACCTTGAAGCTGAGAAACTGGCTAGTTCCGATCTGAGCTGTGTTTCCTCCTGCATTCATGGATGCCAGTTGATACCTCTCTTCCTATTTCTTTCCTATCTGGAACTCAGGTAGGGAACGAAAGCTTCCAGTGCCTGCAGGCTTTCGTTTATCCTTCTTCGTGTTGATTCTGACCACAGAGGTTTGCAAATCTCTCTTCCTATGTCTTGCCTAGGTAGACTCACAGAAAGCAAGGAAGATCTGAAGCCTTTATCCTCTAAGAGGTTGGAATGAACTGGAGTAACTGGTTTCCAGGATTCGGAGAAGATGGGAAATATTGTTTTATTTTTTCTGTCCAGTTGAACTTGTCTCCCTGAGGGACTGTCTGATTTGATTGCGGAGGAGAACAGGAACCATGCGGGTGAAGTAGTCACAGAGGAAGGAAGTCGCCCTAAACGTTACACGAATTAGAACTTGGGAGCAGCTCTAATGTCAAAACCTGAACTGGCTGTAGGGCTGACAATACTGAGAACATAAATATCCTTTTAGAAATCAAAGAGACAAAAGAGTTATGATATATTAGCCGTGGTACTTTTAGCTCACACTTCTAGGACGTTTGCATAATTGTTAAGTTTATAGCCTATGCAGTGGAAGAAAATATATTTTAGCATTTTAAACATCTCCCTTAGGGATGATTGTAGAGAAATCCAGACATGTTCCCAGGGTCAGTGAGTTGATTCATTTTCAAAATTGGAAAGTTTTGTGACAAAGCTGTAACAGTCTCAGAGATCTAACTTGCATGCTTTGCATGGTATGGTATGAGAAAATATTTTAAGAAGTCGCCATCATGGTATTTTGAGTTTCTGACCCATCTTGTTTTTGGGTGAAGGAGAGAAGCAACGCAGGATTCTCACAGTGTAAAAAATGTCAAGCAAATGTGTTTTTTTTTTCCTCCTGATTCTGTCCCTTATATGTAAAGATATATATCTTTGTCCTCGCATATGCTTCATGGTCTCGGGTGTCCCCGAAAAAAAAAAAAAAGTATGCTTCATGGTCTCGGGTGTCCCTGAAAAAAAAAAAAACCAAAAAAATCAGATACAACTGATTCTGTTACTTTCTGCATACTTCTGCTAGTCCTCCTATCACTCCTATCACTGTGTAGCCAGGGATGTTTCTGCCTTTGTTTCAAGTGCTTTAGGATACAGACATTGCAGAGCAGCCATGCATCTGTAATGTCTAAATGGCTTCCTCCTCTTTCCTTTTCCCTTCCACGCCAGTCAAGAAATTCCAGATGGAAGCTCTTTGGTGTCAGTAACAGCTGCACAGCAGATAGTTTTTGCATCTTCAGATCTGCAATATTTGTAACTCTGTATATCTAGAGATGATAGGCATTTAGAGTCAGGATCTTCCAGTCTCCAGATTTCCTTAAAGCTCTTCTGATCATCCTTGCTGTAGCATTTTCCTCTATTTTCTGTTCCTGGTTAAAAGTAGCATCTTAAAGTTCTGTTACAAACTAGGTTTTTAGCAAGTCTGAATATTTCGGAGTCCTGTGTTGTGATTCAAAAATTGTGCTCCCTTCTTTCATCTCTGGGGTTTATAATAAGGTGTCAGCAATGATCTAGTCCATCTGGGAGCTTGCATCAATACTTTGGGGAGCCATATGTGTCTGCCTCAAACAGGGCTATAGAAAAGTGTTCCACTAGCAACCAAGATGTCATCCATCTGCTAGACAATCCTGTAGCTAGTTAGCTTAATGACGTATTTATTTGACTAGATGTTTCTGCCGAGCAGACTGCAGCTTTCCATTCTCTTCAAATTAATACCAAAACCTCCGTGCTCCGGAGCAGTGGGGCCCATGGGGCACCGCGCGGCCCCACGCAGGCCCGGAGGGGCGGCCGTGCTGCCCCTGCCCGGAGCCCTGTCCGTTTGTAGTCTGGAACAGACGTGTTCCAGATATTTGTGTTCTTCGAAGATCCTGGAAAGTCAGAGCTGCAGGAGCTGTGGTGGAAATACGCTGTGGGAAGATACACTCTGTAAACTTCACATATTGCTTCTCCTTGCTGTGGTAAAAGAGAGAACATGGGAACTGGCTGTCATTGATATTTTTTCCTGCAGCGGCTCTATCTGCTGTTTATTTTTAGTCCAAAGAGGCTAAGTCACTGCTTCAAATTCTAGGCCGATCTGATTTCTAATCCGTCTACGAGGCAGAGAGTTGAGTGGAGAAGGGGGCAAAACAACTGTTGTTTTGTTATTGTGCTGATCACTAAAGTCCCTCAGCATGACCTTAGCAAATCTACAGGAAAAATAGAAACTCGTGTGAGAACTGTTTTATTCTAAGAGCAGTTACTTTAATCTTCATTGAGGCAATTTTGTGAATTTAATGTAGAAAAACCTGTATTCCTACAAGCAAAAACAGCATCTGGCCCATCAGCAGGTCTTCAGGCATATCTTGCAAGGGGGTTTGCGTGCAGAGTCCCGTTAACTTTGGTGGGAGCATCACAGAGAGTCATTTCTGAGGACGGCCGTTTGGATGAGCTAACACAGAGCTGCCGACTGTGTTCGGGAAATTTCACCTAGCAGTCTGTGTTAAAAGTTAGTAGAATTTAGGTCTTCAACAATGCTGAAAAATAGATCCTAAAAAAAAAAAAAAAGGCACAAAATTGTTTTGTTGCCGTTCAGAAGCCTCTCTTTGTATGGGTCTAAACCATTTCTTGTGGGAATAGCAGCATCTCTAAGCTGACGTTAAAGTAGATTAAAGTGAAATCAGGACAGTTCTGTGTAGGAATGTAGATTTGTCCAAGCAAAACAGAGATTGGAGAAGTTAACTGTACTAACTCTTGCTTTGCTTTCTAATGATACAAAGGGAATTGTTAAATAACGTAGGTTGGAAGGAACTTTGGGAGTTAATCTAGTCCACCTCCTAGTAGTAGTGCAGAGGCTTTTCTGAAGAAATACTCTTAAATCTAGAAATGTGTTATTATGATCTGTGTTATCAAAACTTGACCTTTTCATACTTCTTGTAATACTTGTGTTCAAGCATTAGTGCAGGTGGAAGAAAACACAAGAGTATGAAATTAAGGCAGCAATTACAGCCTTAATTCTGGGGATTCTGAGTAAGTGCTGAAAAAGAGCGAAGTTTACAGCAACTCCTACTGCAAGTGGGAGGGAGTTATAAACCCTTGAGTAGCTGGAAGCCATTACCTCTGTTTAAAGCAGTCAACAGTTTTATTTCCTTTATGTTCCCTCTGTGTTGTCTACGTAATTAGCCAAGAATCTTGCAGCCTTAGTTTCTCAGAAGGGAACCAGCAGGCAGAATTCTCCATTGATATGGATGTCTGTATTTTTATATGTATCAGTTCCCTTTTTTCTACAGTGCTGCAATCCAGTGTTAGGAAAACACAATCATTCTTTGCCATGTCTTATAAAAATACAGAATATGTTGTTTGCTTGAAATCATCTCGGAGGCAGCTGTCTCATGAGTTAGAATTAAATTGATTGCTGTATCAATTGGTGAGAAAGGGATTTTATATCTTAATGAAAAGCCTATAGTGTTAAAACTTTTTCTGTTTTAGAAGGAATGATTTTTTTAAACATTTTTTTTCCACAGAAGTAACATTTTTGTGTTTAGGATTGGCTGAAATGTTCCTCTGTAGCCTTGGATGATACAATGAAAAATCAAAGAAAAACTTTTTGAATGAAAAATCAAAATGCTATGAAAATTGTAAAATTTCAACCTTATAAAATCACTATTTCAGGCTTTTTTTTCCATGCTTAGTGTCCTCAAAACGATACTTTACGTGGATGTATTTCTTCAATTCATTGCATTGCTAGTGGAAAACAGGTTCACAGGAGTATTTCTGACAAAGTCTATAAACTTCTTGTTTGGGGACTTTGTTTTAATTTCTATTATTTAGTTGTATTTTTGTAATTTTAGAAAATCTTTTACTTCTGTTGCATTTTGCTGCCAATAGGAAATTTTATTTTGTGAGAGGGATCGCTAAGACTCTGTATGTCTGATTCAGCGCTTCTTTACTCTTCATATTCGTTTGCTATGTAAGAATGTAAATTATTACATAGAAGATACAGTATAGAAAGTCTTCTGATGAGTCTCTGCTGTTGAATATGGTTTGTCTGCCTTGATTGCTGGCTATTTCAGTCTTGTTGTTACTTAAAAGCACAGATCCTGTAGAATATCCTCGTTCTTTTAGCATTTTTTATCTCCTCTTCTGCTGATTTCCCAGTTTCATTATCTGCTGCTAATCCCATGTAGTTGGTAACTTCCACAGATGGAAAAGACTTGTACTGAAGCCCAGTCGTTCTGAAGCAGCTCTGTATTTCTCTCTGCTTGGAACTGAAGCTAATTATGAACTAAACTCTGTTTTGCTTCTCCAGAGCATCATGCTGCCTGTGTCAAGGCTCTGTCCCATTAGCCAAGTGTTTTCCTTCTCACAGCTCCTCATATGTGTGGACGCCTGTATGATTTTCCTGTCATTAAATGTTCCTGTCCAGTCATGCAAAAGTGCTGTTATAAAAGAAGATTATGTGCTTGACTTCTGCTCAAGCCATTAGCAGGAAATTTTACTGTCTTAGCCCATTTAGGTTGTGTTTATTAAGGTAACTTTGTAATACAGACTGACCAAAAATAATCATAAGAAAAAAAAAAGTGCAGAATGGTGGTATATCTTTGTAATTTCTGTAATGCTGTTTTTTGGGTCTCCTAGTAATATGAGAGTTTTTAAGTTACAGTCCTTTGAACTTGGACATTCACGATGGGGAAAAAAAAGCGGGGGTGACAAGTATTTAACTTCGGAAAACTCTTGGCCACAATGCTGCGTGGTTTCTGTTCAGCACTGTTGTGTTTTTCAATGCCCCTGATACATAAGTTAAAAGAAGAAGGTGTTGGCTTGTGCTTTCAAGGTGTCTGCTGTGTGGTGGGCCTGCATGCTGCAAGAGGTGCAGACCTGTTGTGAGATTGCTCAGCACTGAGCTGCTCCTTGAAGACAGCTTAACTAAGGGTGGAGACGGTGCTTAACAGGGAACAAACCGGAGTGAGTTATCACGTGGAAGTCCAAGCCACTAGAAATTGTGCATGATGTGAAAAAGTTGGCGTTATTTTCATTTCAGCTCTTTAGGCTTGCCAGAGTTAGCAGCTCACCTTTTAAAGTTCTGTTCAGAACAAAACGTTGGTTTTGTGAGCATCACTTTCAGAGTCAAAACCGGGGGCTGCCGGATAAGCAAGTTATGTTCTAATTAGGTATGTCTGTTCTTAGCAAAACTATGTTGGAGTGTAAGATCATCAGATTAGAGTTTGATTAAAGTGACGTATCATTGTGCAGCCTCCTCTGCACTGTTTCGGTGGCTGTGCTGGTAGCCCCGTATTCCCTCTGCAGGGTCAGATGGCCCTGCAAAGAACTGTCCAGGGGAATCTATTTTTTTTCCCCCATTACTGTTTTAATTAGTTTTTTTTTGCATTACCTGTTTAATTGGTTGTCAAGCAAAATGACTAAATTTATAATGAGGCTTATCTGAAAACTTTGTTTTGGTTTGTTAACATTAAAAAATAATACAAAGTTTTATATCTCAGCCTGTAAAAGGTAACAGTAAATACAATACCCCGGTAATTAAGAGTTACATTCTAAAATTGATAATGCAAAAAACCAAACATGCATATAATGCTGTATATAGTTAATTAGCCTTAGAAAATTGCTTTTCTTGGCCTAGATACCTTTAAAATGAAGTTATCATGTAGAAAACCTAAAATAAAGTTGATGAATGTTTGAAATGTGGTATAAGCTAAAGCAAGGAATAAGGAGTTCTGAAAAAAATCCCTAGGTCCATGTTGCAGGGGCTTGTAACAGTTTTACACATACACACACACACACACACACACACACACATCCCTCTCTATATATGTATGTGTAAATTCCCTGTGCGTGAGCAGCTTTTCCATGGCTGCCATCTCAGAAGTTTTCGGAAGGAACAAGGCTCCGCTCCCTGTGCTGTTTCACCCGCGCTTGTTCCATCGCCTGTTTAATTGAAGTGGCTGCTGTAGGGGACCATCAGCCCCCACAGTGACTTCTGGACATTCTTGTCACTGTTAATTTACTTTTCATCCCACTGCTAGTCAGACCCTTTTTCCATCCGTTTTCCCATGCTTTGGGAGACTGTCCTCCAGGAGAGTTTTATATAAGCACCAAGGTCCAGGGCTGAATCTGACCTTGTCTGTATTCACGTAGGTTATTTGTGAGTGCTGCACGGGATGAAGAGTTCACCTTACTGCTCTGTGCCAATGTGTGGGGCCAGTATTGCCCCTGTCCCCCCTCTCCTTTCAAAGCTTACAACTGACACAGACATGTCAGTTTGTTCCTGTGTTTTTTCTGGAAAATGGAAAATACCTTCAACTACCTCTTACCACCTTGAATTTCAAGTTCACAGAAAAAAAAAAAAGAAAAAAACGAAAAATGGGAGAGATGGAAATGTATTCATAAACCAGTAGCGAGCAGTGTGTTTTCCATGGTCAGTACTTTTCAAATCTAATTTTTAGTAAAACATGATCATCTTCCTTCCTCAGGGCCCCCCCTTCAACTTGTCATGTGGTTGTATTTAAATAATTCCTGTTTATGATCATCAGAAATATAAATTTACTGATCCTAATTCTGCAGGAATCCTGTGCTAAGATGATGGCTAAATGTGCCCACTGGCAAGAATACAGATCACCAGAGAAATAGTAGCCAGTAAAATGTATTGAATACTCTCAAGACAGCGTTTATATCTAAGCCTCTGCTCATAAATGAAAATGTGGGATGTATTCAGACTTTAACTAACATTTTGTTATGCCTGTAAGTGAAGGGAAGAACATGTTCGTGTGCATTCCTGTGTATTGTGCCTGTACAAGTACGGGTCCTGCTCTAAGAGGCCAGTGAGCGTCGAACAGATGAGGCCTTTCTTTCTATCAGGTTTCAGCTAGATTCACATTGGCATTTGGTGTATTTGGGAGAAGGAGGAGGAGGAGAAGAAAAAGGAGTAAGCTTTAACTGAAGGTTAATAGACTGTGTAGAAGGATGCCAGCAGCTAGGTAGTCCTCTGATCGTAGCTGTTGGAAAGAGAGATGTTCGCAGTATAATTTTTGCCGTACGCACAGATCTGTGGTGATTTGCTCATATTGGGGCTGATACAGAAAATGATAGTTAAGTGATAGACTTTCATAAAGGAAGATTCTTCTTTCCTAATACCAGCCCTGGGTGGACAATAATACAACATGGCAATGCGCTTTATTTTTATGGCTCATGCGTAGCAACTGGTATGTTTTGAACATCTGAAGAACTTTGTTTTCTTGTTAAGGATCAAAACTGCAGTGTTAGATGCTGAATTTTTTGATTTTTATGTGATGCGAGACTGTATATATGTATGTATTTTTATGTGATGTAAGACTGAGGATACTGAAAGCAACAATGATTTTTTTAAAAAAGCAAAGAGAAAAGATTCTATAAGTCTTCATATGAAATGATAATAAAAATAACAATCCAGACAACTATGTTTTTATGGCTCATGCCATATGTTTTGAACATCCGAAGAACTTTGTTTTCTTGCTAAGGATCAAAACTGCAGTGTCAGATGCTGAATTTTTTGATTTTTATGTGATGCGAGACTGTATATATGTATGTATTTTTATGTGATGTAAGACTGAGAATACTGAAAGCAACAATGATTTTTTTAAAAAAGCAAAGAGAAAAGATTCTATAAGTCTTCATATGAAATGATAATAAAAATAACAATCCAGACAACAATAGGCTTCATTCATGATGTGTAGGGTCCAAGTGCTGTTGGAAGCACCTATGGAAGCTTCAGGAAAGGAAACATGCCTTAAGAGATTACTCTGTCCGTGGCACCGTTTAGTGCAATCTCAGTGATTCATTTAGATGTTATTGGGGCAACTTTGTCACATGTTGAAAATTACCCGTGAGGTAAAAGTAAAACCTACTATTTAAGAAGAAAGGCAATAAATTGCAAAGGTTTAAATCTGCCAAACGAGTCCCTGGTGCCTTGGCTGAACTGAGGAGCTGTTCCAGCACTGCATCCGTAGGGATGCAGGAAGGAATCCTCTCAAGTCCCTGAAAATGCAGGCGTGAGGAATACCTGTGGCTCAGGAGAACGGCTCCCAGTTCTGTGTCTGCCTTGCCCACAGACCCCTCACTAGGGCTCATGGAGGAGCTGTGTTGCTCTTTCCTTCTTCTTCTACTTGTCTTCCCTGATTCTTTGTTTTAGTGCTGTTGAAATCTCTTGCAAAAGCCCGTTAAGGAGAACTAATGCCGGTACTGTCAGGTAGTTTATTCCCATCTGTTCTTGCAGTAAATTAGGTGTTCTAATTAAATGTTGCAAGTTATTTAGGAAGCATTTCTGTAGCAGGGAAGAATGGCAGCTACAGTTGGGATTTAGGATTCAGTTCCTTTCTCTAAATTAAACTAAGTATATATTTAGGGAGGCAGAATAAGAGTGTTTAGGGGGTTTGTGTGTGTACGTATGTGTAAAGAAAAAGAGGTTAGTGTAATCTATCATCTCAAATGTTTTCACACAGATCCTTCTTTAAAAGAAGGTAAATGATGGTAACTGACTCCTTTACACTTTTGTGAGCCTAGAAACCTGGAATTCTGTCCTGTCTTCTTCTGTCCTTCTCCCATATATTGAATTAATACCAGTGGGGTGGAGAGCAGGCTTTAGGCAGATCATTACACTGAACTCTACTCACGTAAACCTACAGAATACTGGAGCAGTTATATTGACATGTTGATCTACTGGGTTTATGAAAAATAGAAGATGTCTTGAAAGAAAAATAGGGCATAAGGGAAGAAAAGGTGATCCTGGAGTACTTTGATTTGCAAAAATGGAACTGCTCATCGACACACTCTCCCATGGTGCCCTATGGACAGATAGCAAGCGTGTGAATTATAGGTTTTGGGTGTCCCTCATGTTGCATTAAGTTTGCTGCTATCAAGCATACATCACACAGTGAAAATAGAAAACTCTCTGTCACACATTCACTTTCTCTCACAGCACAAGCCTTGACCTAATTTCTAGAAGCACATTCCTTTTTTCCCCATTGCAACGCATGGGATATACATGTACATAACTGCCATGTTCCTCTAATTTCTCTGGAAATAGGAATTCATTGATCTATAATGCATTTTACCTTTTTTTTTTGCCATGTAAAGAATGAGTTTATTTGTTGTCTTTGGCCATATCCCAAAGTATCTCTAATACGTAAAATTATTTTTTAATTTATTTAGTGCTATGAACTTCTGATATGGAACGTGACATTTTGCTTACAGTTGAAGCATTTTGTAGAAGTGAAAACTGTTGTCTTGACAACTAAAATTCAGCTAATAATAGATAACTAAAAAAACTGTAAGTCTAAATATGTTGTAATTCCTTACAAAATCAAAACTTATGCTTGAATTTGTGAGCCGATTTCAAGACAAAAGTGTTTGAGGTTTAGATATGGAGCAGTGAATTAAAAAAACACAATAGTTTTATAGTAGATTTTGTCTGTGTATACTTTACATGTTTTTTTTTTTGCCATAAAATGTGTCTTCTAAGCGGGTTCGTGTGCAAAGAAGACTTCTTATTTCCACTGTAATGGCTCTTCCTTACATTTTAGTGATTTAGGATTTGGAAAGTGCACCGAGGTTTCATTAGGAATCCTTGTGTCAATCCAACCTACTAGACGTGGTTCAGGGGAATGATGGTGCCCTGTGCTCACCTTCAAGCACAAGCACATTGTGCTTTGTATCCTCCACTAGGAAATCTGTCATTTCCTTTTCCTCCCCTGATTATTATTTTGCTTGCTTTAAAGCTAGATTTCCAGTATCATTTGTTTTGTGATTGGGAGGTAAGAAGATAGAAACAGGGGCATGTAATGTGGCAGTTTTTCTCTGGGTTTCTTAATACAGCAGGAAAATTTGGGGTGAATTTGGAAGTTGCTAGAATAAACCGATCTGTGATTTTTTTTTTCTTGGTATGGGCTAACGATGAAACAAAAAAATTGTTTAAAAAGTGAAAAAGAGCTGTGCTTCCTCAATTTCAGTTTAAGCCACACTGATGTAAAGCTCTGAGCTGAACTGAATTATGCTTTCTGCATCCAAGAACATTTAGTTGGTGTAATTATTGCTACTTCTTTGTCTTAAAATTACAGCTGCCTTAATTTTATTTTAAATTTTCATGTACCTTGAAGTATGTATAATTCATTTTACTAATTTTCAAACATTGGGAAAACTGTTTCTCCTTCATATGGGGAGGAGCTGTTTTGTTTTACCATTTTCCTTTAGTGAAAAGTTGCTTAAACTTTACATGAATAACATACAAAACTATATGGAACAGACTATTAGATTAAAGTCTTTATTTATTTATTTATGCCAGAAGAGCTCTATAGCTGCCCAGCATTTCCTCTGTGTTAGTTCTCCCTTCCCAAAGAAGGATGTGAATAGGCCTCAAGACGTGGAGGCGAAGTTGTGATCCTCGTTCTGAGGAGGAGCAGCGAGCTGTTCCTCTGGGTAGGAAGTACCCTAAATTATTCATATCAGAAACCAGATGTTGGGTTACGGCCCGAGACAACAGAACTGAGCTACCTCCAGAGCACAGCGGGAGTGCAGAGATAGCTGTTAAGCAACACTAAAAGTTGGTGGCCTGTAGTGAGGGCCATCGTGGGATGGTGTTTTGGAGAGGGAGTTAGTGTTAGCATGGTGGGACAAAATCATGTTTTACAGTTCCGCTGTGTTTTTTAAAAGAGAGATTTAATAGTGTTTTTGTTTTTTTGTTTGTTTTAAAGTCTTAGCGAAAGAAAGAACAGTATATTTAAAAGCAGGTTTGCTCAAGTGGAGGTGGGTCTCTGTTCTGGAGAGCCTCACCATAGCACTTGGAGAGCACGTATGTGTGTGTCTTGTGGTCCTGGTCTGCCCAGGTCGTATAGGAGCATAGGAGGCTTGTTTGTTTAGGGAAAATACCTCTCCAGGGGTTCTAAGTCCTGTGTGCATTTAAAGAACTGTAGGAGGTGTCAGTAGGAATTTATAAGGAAAATAACAAGAAAAGCTGTTTAGAAACAAGGAGTCTCTGTAACAGACCCAGTATGGAACCAGTATTATAAAAATGGTTGTTGAATGTGTCAGCAACTAGAAGTAGCTGTATTAGAAGTAATTTAAAGAGGGAATGATATCATGGATGCTGTGAAGAATAACCCTAGAAAAATAGCTTTGCATACCACATTGTATCACATCCGTTGGATGGCTTTTAAAAGTGACTGTCTTACGAACAATTATAAGGGGATAAAACAACCTCCCTTTTAGTTGGAGTTACGTTATGTGGTGCTAGGCATTGCTTCTGAAGTGCCAGGTTTCCACACAGATGGATGTAACTGTCTGTATATTGTGAGGTGTCTGCTTTCTGATATGTTGTTTCTAACTGTCCTCCTATTTGTCCTTTCCATTTTGTGAAAATCATCCTGTAGGTGCTTCAAGGGTGGTTGTTGATTGTCAGTGGAGCTTGAAGACCTACAGAATCCAAAAATTCCCGGATTTCTGTTTGAAGGAGGAAGCAGCAAAGCTAATAGCGTTATTTCACTGTAAGCCATCAAGTTAAATATAGAAATACACATTGTTATGAGTTAGGTCAAGGCAGCAGAAAAAAAGAGGTTGCTGTAAAGTTAGCCGGTAACCTGTGTAATCACTCCCAATAAATAGCAACAACATATGCTGCCATATAAAATGGAACTGGAACGGGAATGTCTGATTTAAGCAGACTTGTGTCCATCTGTCTTGCAGACTAATAAGTAACTTCTCTTTGTTCTAGTGTTTAATAAGTGTGGCCCCATCAAAATGTCAATAAATATTGTTAGGAATGTAGAGGACCCGTGTGGTTTTTGATGGATCAGAGCCAGTGGTGTTTCTCCGTCTTCTGTATTTGTAGTGCAGAAAAAGGAAATACTGATGTACCAACAGAATGTGCTAAAATGTCTATATCCAACTTTTGGGCACTTACTATTTCATGCTAGGATGGTGTCTTTCTGAGTGCGACGCGGTGCAGGGAGCTGCTGAGCATCCCTGGCTCTCGCTGCTTGCTTGGAGAGGAGGGCGCTCGCGTGGACACTTGTAGCTCACGTTGCAGCAGCCACACTCTGTTCGGGGGGCTCTCAAGTATATGCAGGTCAACTTTGGGTCTTTAAGCATATTCCATCATGTGGTGTCACTTCTCCATTTTTTCCCAACGCTAATAAGGTATACCCATTTTTTAAAATAATAAAAATGTGTCTGCTGTGATACAGCTTATGGTAGTGTCTTAGTCCTCTGATATCTAACCGATATTTACAGTAGAGATTTCATGTTTCGCTTTGAATTTCACTGGAAGTTTCACTTTGTCTTGCCAGCCTGCTAGAAACCCAGTGAAGCGGGATTCAGTCTCTGGCCAGCACTGCGGGGAGGTGCCAGTGATCAGTAAGAGGCAGTCGAGGTCGTTCGGGTGTTGGTGAACTTGAGTGAGGTGGGAGCATCTGGAGAGTGTGGGGGGAGCTGCTGTGTAAGCACAGGCCATGGAAAGGCAGCAGGTGGGAGCGAAGTGAGCAGAGCAGCAAGACCAGAGAGCGCCGGGGGCGCGAGGTGGCTGGGGTAAACTGGGGGACAAGCAAAACCCAGGAGTGGCGAGTTACGACTGGGAAAATGTCCATTCTATTATAAATACACAGCAGTAGTAACGAGAAGCTTTATTGCTACTCAGTTATTTTAATCCTTCTAATTCTTGAAGAATTTTGGAAGGGGTTGCAATGAATTCCACCTATAGTTTATTCATTTGCATGAAAATTCTTACCTTGTATTTGATGTCTTGTGAACCTTGGGCAGACACACAAGAGCATTGGGTCAGGGTTCCCCTCTTTCTCAGGTGCTTGGTTCGGAGTGGATGTCAGAGGAGAGCGCTTAGTTCCCTCTGCAATGAAGAGGGAGAATTAAACATATGAAAACAGATTTAACACAGAAGTCAGTACTATGGCTGTGAAGTAGCAAATAAAAATAATATTTTAAGGAAAGGAAAGTTTCTATTTTATTGTGTGAATATTTAATGTAAAGTGAGGATGACTGTGAGGATATACCAAAACCCGACTTGAAAGTCACATTCTCCTCTCGTTTTATTCTTTAATTTCCAAGGCGCACTGTGCTGATACCCCCTACCCCACTGCACACAGGGGCAGGTACCCGCTGAGGGACGCAGGGAGGTCCGGGCGAAGCACCAGCTGCCGGGGTGCCCGTGCGGCCCGGGGGCTCTCCCTGCTGCCTCACACGGACAATCCCTCTACTGCCTTGGACTTAGAGCTGTGCTGGATAAGAGAGATATATATGTATATATGTATTTGTGTATGCCACTTTGAGGAGTCTCCTGCGGGGGTAGCAGGGCCGCGTTGTGCAGCCACCTCCAGCGCCGGGCGCCTCTTCCCTCACTGCTCAGTGGAGAGTGGGGACGCTCACCCGCGCCCGGCGGGAATACGGCGCGGCGCCTGCGAGGCCTTACGGAATAGCGAGCGGCCCTCGTTACGGAATAGCGAGCGGCCCTCGTTACGGAATAGCGAGCGGCCCTCGTGACGGAATAGCGAGCGGCCCTCGTGGGCCCTGAGGGGACAGCTCTGTTGCCAGCAAGAGTACCCTGAAGGTGGTTTTCCTGTGATTGCTCATTCTGTTTGAGCACCCTCTGTGTTCACACACATGGCTTCCTCTTTGTATTTTTTCTTAAAGATATTATGACTATTTGTTTTGTAAGTTAAAATACGTGGTGTAGTAAAAATGCGATTATGAGTCTGTAATTCCCCGGGTAAGAAGTATTTCCATAGTTAAGATGGTACTATTTCATTTGAAAATAGTAATACTTTTATTTTTGTCTTAAAGTAAAGCGTAATTGCTGTACAAAAGAAAACAAATGTCAGTACTTGTTATATTCTTCCTCTTCAAAAGAAAGCTTTTAAATAAAAATAGAGGAAAGCTTTAAACTGATCTTTGTCTTAAGCCCTATTTTTGTATGGCTGCAACTTAATGATTACAATAACTCTAAAATTTTCTTCCTCATTTTGGGGTGGGATAGCATGAGCTATCAGCTCTGATAACTGTTCGTCAATTCAAAGTTTTCAGCAATATTCATAACATTCAAAATGGAAAACATAAAATGCATTCCCTTTCTGCCATAACCATATATACGTACAGAGGAATTCAGCTGGCATCGTAGCATACATTAGCTGAATCCAATTTTAATTCCATAGGGGGGAAAAAACCCATAAAATATCTTGCTATCATGTTAGCGTGACTAAAAAAAAAAAAAACCAAATCCCGTAGCGTAAGGTTTCTTCTTTTAAATAATAAAATTCAGAATAAAGTTCTTCATGTGTTTTTTTACTTAGGAAGTCTGGGTGGGTGCTGTGGAAGATTTTGCCATTGCAGAGTGCTCTTTTTGCGCAAGCTACACTCGATGCACAGAGACTAAACAGCAGAAACTTTGTATGCAGAAAGAAAGAATGGCTACCTGTATGATATATCTCTCACCACTCAATTTCTGGAACAACAGAAATATTTTGTGGAAAATTCATTGGAATTGAGGCAAAGAAGAGGTCAGCTGTAAAGGATGTGCCCTGGCTAGACAGGAAAGCTGACATAAGGGAGAGATCGCTTGGAGAGGGTCAGTATGAAACATTGTTCCAAGTACTCCAATGCTCAGAAAATGTGGGATCATTGAGAACATCTGTGAGACGAAAATACGAATGTGGTTAAAAAGTAATAGTAATCTTACTGACAGCACAGGGTTTTTTTGGAAAACAGAATATAGCCTTATGTAAAAGCTGTTCCTTATTCTCGACTTGAATTAAAACATTTCTGTCAGAACAATGTAAAAATTGCATGTTTAACAGTTCACTAAGTGCAAATTTTAAAATAATTTTTCTAATACTAAAATATAGCTTAGATACAGTTTATATCCTCTCACAGAAGTCTCTTCCCATATGTTTTGTAC
This sequence comes from Tinamus guttatus, assembly GCF_000705375.1. The sequence goes on from NW_010586512.1 coordinate 321,517, forward strand.
CTCTTATAAAGTATGTTTGAGACAGGTATGTCTGGACATGTGCAGAGCGTGCCACACG
>NW_010586512.1:331790-357515 GCF_000705375.1 Tinamus guttatus
ATTTCAGCCATCTGGTGGAGAGCATGTTGTTTAGCTTCTTGCTACTGCAAATGGGAGCTACACAGGAAAAAGGATGTTTCAACTTCTGCTTTGGCTTGTTTTTCTAGGTTGAGTCAGTATAGAGCATGCAAAAACATACAGTAGTCGTAGGAACAGGCGCTTCTTGAGGACTGCAAATATCGGACTTGAATTTTCATTCCCCAAAGGAAGGATGAGGATATTGGCAGTTTAATTGCTCATTATTACTTGTTTTATTCCATGAAATTAGCTGCCAGACAAAAAAAAGATGTTTTCTTTGTGAACCGCAGAACTGTTCTAAGATCCTGAGTCTGCCACTGCTTTGTAGAGTAGCCCATGTCGCTTTTACATTTCTTTTTTGGATTAATGTCAAAAGCATAACGCCCGTCATTCCATTTTTTTTTTTTTTTGCTGAGTGTGCTATTAGCTTGATAACTCTTTGCAAGGATCTTAAAACATTGCCTTTTACTCTGCAGAAGTCCCTGTGGCGCACGCGTGCACGCGCTTTCTTTGGAAACCGTATTGTTCTTGTGGAATATTTTCCAGGGAGCAGGCTGTCCCTATGTGATGTTTACTGTATTTTTGCCTTGCAGCCAGCAGATTTTAGTACAGACTTGTCTGGGGGTGGCCTTGTCCTATTTTCCTCTTAGATGGTTCTGGCATTTATAGGGCTTGGGAGATCGTGCTTCTGAATTTTCCAGTCTGAAGCGCTCGAGCCAAAACAGCAGGGAAGATAACAAACCTGCACGTTGTTTGGCTTACGGCAGCTGGGCCAGTTTTTCCTTTGACCTAAAGCAATGGCAGATTTTCTTAGGCTCGGTGTGGAGGAGGGGGGACGTGAAAAAGACGAAGGATACGTGAGGAAAATGACTTTATCCCTTTGGCCTCGAAACAGCTCCCTTTTTTTCCTCCGATCCCTTTTCTTGCACCTCTCTTATAGGTAAGTTAATAAACTTGAAGTTATTTTTATGGCATCTGTGGGAATTTTCTGTGAGTTAGTATATGAATACCAGTTCCTGATGAGAAAAGGGACTGTACTATGTTTTAAAATTGCATTAGCATTTAGAGCCACAAGCCTTTTTATGTTGCAGTACTGCTGAGCTTGCAGAATTGGCTTTTTATTAGAGAGGATTGGCTCCTCTCTAGTTTTTAATGGCACTTGATGGCTTCTCACCCCAGTGGGTTATCTCCTGTCTGCTCCATCTCGGTCAGCCCGCTTATGCCCAAAGTCTCTGCTGGAAGGTGAACTTCCATGAATAAATACAGGAGAACTAGAAGTATCCCCACAGACAGGTGGCTGGGAGAACACAGCAACTCTTCCAGTTTGGCCTTGCTCTAGGAGCCTCTGTTTTCTGTAAACACTTTCTCTGCCGCCTTGCCCCTGTGCCAGGTTTTCTGTGCAAACAGAGCTGTCTCTTCAGCCGCCTTTTGCCTGCCCTGGTGCTCTATCTATTAACAGATGTTTCTGTTAAGTTTTGCCTTTATGTAACAGAAATACGTAGCCGTGTGACTGAGTGGTTTTATTCCCAGAGGAATGCTTTTCTAATGGGATTGAGTTCGATGTAGAAATCTGAGGAGCGCAGGAGAGTTTCCCAAGAGGCCTGCGAGAAGTGCCGCGGCTGTCGCGGCTCGCGACGTGCTTGAAGGGCAACGCGAGCGAGGGAGCTGCGCCTGGAAGGGCTCATCCTCACCCAGCCAGCTTTTAATGTAAATTACATTTTAAAGTAAAGGCCGATAGGATTCCTGCTTGTATGTGCGCGGTATGGGATGGACAACGGCCATACCCCAAGTGTCCTCGGCTGACCATCAAGGGAAAGGAGGAGTTCACTTGCTTCATACCTGTTTTCCTGTCTTCTCCTTGTATATTGTACAGTTTGTAGTTTTTCCTTATGGTTTGTGAGCATCTTCATAAAGTCCTATAGCAAAAGCTGCAGTTTCTGCTCTGTTCCTGGCAACACATGGTAATGTAGAAGCTATATAGCTGCTGCTTCAGGGAATTCTTGTTTCACATTTCTACCTTTTTTCAATAACGGTCCAAATTTGCAAAAACAAGATGCAAACAAAGGACCCTCAGACTTCTGTGAATGTTTTCTAGCAGAATTTATTACTGCTGCTCATCTCACTTTTGTCACTAAATATGCTCATTTTTCTAATTTTGTCTTCTGATATTTAGTTTTTATTAATTCCTGATTGCGGGTAAGAATGGATTTCCTTTCCATATTAAACTTACTCAGGTTGGCTGTAATCACTGCTCACTTCTTTTTATGTTCTCTAGAACTTCTTCCTCAACGTTAAGTAGCAAATCTGGAAGATTCTCTGTTGGTACTAATTGCTGCGTCACCAAGTGCTCTTGAAGTCAAAAATGAGCAGCCTTCAGCTAGCCATAAGAACAATGCTGGCTTTAATTTTAATTTAAAAATTTGTGGAATTGGATCATAAAGTGGTTCTTTACACCTAAAGTGTGATTGAGTGGTGCTCTTTATGAGACAAGTTCCAACTTTATGAACTGTAATATGTCAGTGATTTAAAACTAAATTTAGGTGACCTCTCTGCATGCCAGCAAACAGTTTAGGTACAGTTATATACTACAAAAGAGCCTTGCTTTCAGTTGCTTAAATATCTTTTTTTGTTCTTGCATATTTTGAAGGAAGTGGCTTATTTACTGTGGTTTGAAAATAATAAGCAGTCTTTCTTGAAATGTAATGTTTGGATCTGTTTTTTTTCCCTTCTCAATTTAGCTACCATAAAAATAAAATTATTCTGTAACAGTACATTGTTTTTTTCATATAAGGTGTATTATACCTGAGCCTCTTAGCTTACTAGAAAGTGCCTGAGCTTTGGACAGTAAAGTGTGGTTGCGTCATCTAAATAATTGTTTTGTTGGGTTTGGGAAAAGTTTGTCCATTGTTGCATACAGTATGTGCAAAAATTGATGGATGCAAAGTTATTTGCAAATACAGCCTTGGCAAACCTCCTCTGGAATTCTGAGAGGGTTTTCCAGCTAGACTTAGTCATTTTTTCCCAAATGTCTTGGCATAACTGATCACTCAGGAGTGACATATGGTAGAAACATGCTCTAAGGGACAACTCTCCCGGATGGTGCACAGCACCACACAAGATAGACAGATGGTGGCTTATTCAACCTTGGAAAAAGTTTAATCCTACATATTGGCAAGGTGGCCTGGGTATGGGCAGAGCCACACACATGCCTGCGCAATGTGAGCAAAGCTTTTGTGAGTCGTTTGCTAGTACTGAAAGAACTAGAAGGACTGAGTTGATAATGTAGAGCATAAGCGTCTTCAAAATCACGTTCAGCATGCTAGCAAGGAAAAAAAGGAAGTTCTATAGAAAAATGACATGCTAGAGTTAGCAGAATACTGCAGAAGATAAAGGTCACTTAACTTTCTGCAACATCTTCCAGACTGAAAAATGTTCACGCAGCAAAGTAGCTGAAAACCTACCTTATACTTTATCTTCTACAGCTGTAGCTGCTCAAAGACTGAAGCATCTCATACGAGAAAGGATATTTTATATTTTTCATTGTTTAACTTAAGTTTCAAAGTTTGCTATTGATTTTCTGAAGTGCGCTAATCTGGAAACCTTTCTCAGAAGAGTAATCTTAAATAAATGTAAAATCAAACAAAAAGTTACAAATTATATGATGCTAAATTAAAATTTATAGCAGAAAATGCAAACGATATGTTTTAGTTTTAAAAAGCAAATAGAGGAATTTCAGGCCTTTCATTTCAATAGCCTGGTCTTTAGGAGAGTTGAGAGGCATATAGTGTTTCAAAGGGGAAAATGACTCCGTGCTGTGGCTTGCTTAGATACCCAGAAGAGAGTGCATTAGCTCTGAAAGCTTTCTGAAAACCTGTAGAGATTGATCTAGATTCAGTGCGATGTTTTGTAAGGATTTTCCAAATACTGATCCACTGAGAGCACCAAGGATTGTGTGCCAAACTTTCTTCTTCTTCTTCTTCTAGTAGATCACCTGCTATATTCACAGCCAGAAGGAAAAGAAGCATCTCCTGACTCTCTGGGCTTCAAGGATATCAGTTATGTTGTATTGGGTGAGTAGACTAGACAGACTTTTCCTTTTTTCCTTTTCTTTTTTTAGAAATGTAAATATAACTCAAGTAAATTAATCTTGGACTAGTATAGGTCCACTTCAGTCAATATCATGACAACATTTCAACAACAGCATCATGATCTTGATACATATTTTATAGCAATAATATACCTTTATGTATCAATGCAGGTGTATTGATATATACATAATTATAGCTAACTCTTAATAGCCATTTGTAGATGTGGGAAGATTTTGATGTGTTATCTCTGATACTTTCCTGTGCAAATGTATTGGTTTCAAGGAATTATCTCATGTTAAAGAGTTAGTGAAGGAAGGGAAAAGAAGTGAGATGCCCAGAGTTGCCAACGCTTGGATAATTATTTGCCTGATTGTGGAAGGCCCAGTTAATATTTCTGTTTTGCCTAATCAGAGAAGGAACTTGAAAATGAGGTTCTGGCCTGTCAGGTCAAATGCCTTGTTGGGCATCGAATGACACATTATTTTATGTGCCCTTATTTTGAAGTCTGGTGCACTGTGAGAGACAGCTGCAGAAAGTAACTAATCCAATAACCCGATGTTTAGGATATGCACTGAAGAAACACTATCAAATTCTTGCTTTGAGCTGAGAAAAATTTATCTTGTGTAATATAAAGTAATACATATTTAGGACTTAGTAAAAATAAACATTTAGTCTTCCGGAGGATGTGGGTACCTTGTGAGTACTTATTTTCTTGTCTCCCTTTTCTTTCATTTGCTCCACTCCATTGTATAGAACCTCGAGACCCACAGTAATTGCTGCAGAACTAGTGCAACCATTCTGATTTTCTCTTTCTCTCTTTCTCTCTTTTCATCAACTTTAACTAATTATTACAGGACTTAGTCAATACAAATTCTAACAATTAGATTTGTGCCCAAGCGTACAGCCAGCAAAGCACAGCAGGTATAAGACCGCTGTGTGCCTAGCCCCCACGCAAGTTCCTTTCAGACTGCAGAGAAGGACTGCGCGTTTGGTAGCACGTCCAGCCCCCCATGACAGCGTCCTGGCTGCCTGTCACGAAGGATGCCTCTGGACGCCTCCAATAGTTGTTTATTTGTGCTACAATATGGTGAGATGATTACAATTCTGCAGATCCGAAGCTGACACCCTTCTGACTCACATCTAAAGTTCAGGCTCAGAAATACCTGAACCCGTTGGAATTTTGAGTTACGCTTCACAAATCAACGTTTTTATAATTTATAAACTCAATGCAATCGTAATACTGTTATACTGAACATGAATGTCTGTGAATCAGCCATCTGCTTTTGGGGCTGAATCTTGTACCTCTCTAGCCAGTGGCAGTGGAGGTCATTAAACCAGGACGCTCCTCATTCAGAAAGGAACAGTTTGAGGTGATAACATGGATGTGTCCAAAACAAAGCCACTTTCCTTCAGCCTAGTCTTGCAGGACTTACATTTGCAGGCCTGAGAGGGAGGAAGAGGAGTTGGAATAGGGCAATTGAGACTTTGAAGACACAGAGATATCAAAAGGAGGAAGAAAAGGACCTGCTTTTATAGCAGGGTTATTGAGTTATGTGACCAGATGAGGAATGGAGAAACTGTCTACGCAGGACAGAAGCAGCCTTCAGGTTTCAGAAGAGAGGTTGCATGTAGTAAACGTGTTCTTTTAAGAGGGCTTGGATCTTTAGATTGCTGACACTCACAAGTGGTAAGAAAACTGAGATAGGAAATGCATGTAGCCTGATTTTATTTTGTCTAGACTTGTGTACCTCATGTGCTTCCTAAGCAGAGAGTGAATGTTTTTCTTTCTGGAACTCTCACAAAGCTTGTGCATGTTTTGCTTCAACCACCAAATGTCCTGGAAACCCAGAACACCCCCAAGCTTAGATTTTTCTTGTTAAACTTGCTGTGAAATCTGGGCAGGATGTGGGTTAGCCCTAATCATGGGAGCCTCTGGCATCTTGCTCTGCCAGGTCCTGATTCTTTGGAGATGTGGTAATCAATACCAGAGAAGCTGAATAGAGAAACTAGGGAAAAAAAAAATACAGGGAGGCAGTTGAGCCAAAGTGAAGGAAAATTAGAGGATGGCTAGGACAGGGCTCAGCTGTATGGAGAGTGGAGGGAATTCTGCCATACTGCACATGCCAGGAAATTACTGTTGAGCTGAAACGTTAAAAATGGGCCTGAAGTATCTTATCACACATTTCAAGAAGTAAATATAGTCCTTACCTGCTGCTGCTGATGGCAAGACATACCAGGCCCCCCTGGCCAAATGGGGGGAAGGAGCAATTTGGAAAGCCTCGCTTGGTCAGCAGGCTGGTGGTAGAACAGTATGGGAAGCTACTGGTTGTCTTCCATACCCTTTTTTCCCTTGTTGGGAAACCTTTTTTGGGATACTAGTTCCAAAGATGGCGCTGGACCCCCCAGGCCCCTGGTGCTTTGACTTCCGGTGAAGCTGCAAATGGCGGCGCGCTCCTGTGCGCCCCGGCTCTGCCGCCGCGTTCCTGCTCCCTCCCCCCCGCGTCTGCTCTCCTGCTCTCTCTTTAGTTTAACACAGTTGAACAGCAGTGAAGTGTAAAATGTGCTTTTGCCAAGGTCAGTTTCTTGTGATTACTCGCCTGTGGCAACTTATGCCAGTTGCAACAGACTGAGTCTCAGCAGTCCGCAAAGTCACACTGGTGCCTGTGCAGAGGACACCCCGAGTAGGTTACAGTAACGCGAGTCGGGAAGAGCCTGCAATGCTGCTGAATATTAGCAACTCGCTTTAACTCTTCCCATGTGGCTCGTGCCTCCTTCAGTGCGCGGGGGTCTGTTCCGCACAGCGATGGCTCGTCCCGCTCTCCGGAGAGCCCCGAGGAAGGTTTTGCCTACATGAAGCTCTGGCTGCCTTTTTCTCATCTGATAGGGGGTTGCCCAAAATTGTAGGCAGTGTTCATATATGAAGAGAAGATATAATAGAGTGTTGTCAAAACAATGGAACACTGAAACAATATGTGTTTCAGAATTATATCCATACATATATGTATATTTTAGAGAAGGCTGTATCAAATACTGGTCTGTTGAAACTGATGAAAGATAGAAGAGAAAATGTAGATAGAAATTGTAAGAAACATGGAAAAGTTTAAGGACATGCTTTTTAAATCAAAAACTTAAAAGATAGAGAACATGCAGTCTTTTTATTTTCATTAAAAATGTTGTAGACATTCATATGCCTCAAATGATTTTTTGTTTAGATGCTAATAATGGTTTTGACTGCTGTGGCTGGAGAAGGAATGTGAGTTTTCCCCAGGCAAGAGCATCTGTTTCAGAGTGGAGATAGGGTTTCCCGAATCCCAATCTGGTGTTCACACTGGACTGGCTGTGTGGTGAGAGAGATCTCCCCTTTCCTTCCCCTTCCTCACCTGTGAGTTAACTCATATATCTCTTTATGAGAAAATACTATATTTATGGCAAAATGTTGTATTTAGAACAAAGAAGCAAGAACTTATTTTTCTTATTTGTACTGTTTGTATTATCAACTATAATATACATAGTTCTGAAAGTATTAACTTCTGTAAGGAGCATTTAGATTTTGAGCTCTGTGCTACTGATCTTGAGGTGTCCCCCACTACTGCCTCCTAGAAAAGCTGATTTGCTCAAGGCCTGGAGCTGAACTTTGGTGACCTTTGAAATTCAGTTGAGTGCAAGATTGCATTGCTTAGAACCGCTTGCTGTACTGTTATGCATGTGATTCCTTTTGGATCTGTGTTACTGTATTAAACAGTGCTCTCCTGGCTTTGGCATGATCCCTGCAAGCGAGTATTGGCTCAGCCATCATGTCCTGCTCTCGCAAACCCTCTCGCACAGGGTCCACATTTGCCATTGAGGCACGAGACGGCAGCCCATAAGAAGTCAGGTCATTCGAAGCACGTAAAGAAAGGTCCCTCCAGGATTTTCTAAGTCCAGATTTGCCATTGAGCTCCGTGGAACTCTTCCTCATGAGACAGCAGCCCGTAAGAAGTCAGGTCATTCGAAGCACATAAAGAAAGGTCCCTCCAGGATTTTCTATTTAATCTTGCTTACGAGATTATAAGAAGGATTTTTATTGAGGAAGATGTGGCAAGGTGCAAGTTGCAAGTATGATGGACTGACATCCCATCTTGGACTGACATAGGTATTCATTGCCTGCCTGATTCTATCCTTACTTCAGACCCCATTGCTTTGCTTTTGGTGGTGTTTTTATTGGCACAGCTCTTATGAAGCATACGCTGTGATACCTCCCTTCAGACTTTGTGAATTCTGCTTGGAAATTTGTGGTGGAAACGAGCAGTGTTGTGCATCTGTGCTGCGGTAGCACTTGAGGCAATGTGGCTTGTGGCACTTGTGGGGATGGAACATGCCTTCTAATTGTCTTAAAGAGAGACGATGGAAAAGAGCATCGTTCTTACGGAGAAGCAACTGCACTAGTAGAAGCTGAATGAAGGACCTTAGATCAGCCAGGAAATGAGCAAGTGGGTGTTCTTGGGTGCGTAAAGCCGCAGAGTTGCATTAGCTGTCCCCACCAGAATTCAAGCCGTTCATTTTCTTCAATCTTGAAGATCTTGAGAACAGGAGAGAGCTACTCTGACACCGAAGTTGGGCTTGGAGCATTTTTCACGACATTCCTGCAGCGGGCTGCTAGGGGTGCTCGCTCCGAGGAGTTCCTAATGCAGCCCGAGCAAATGGCCGCCAGGTGAGATGGAGGAACCCTGCACAAAACCCAGGACTGATTCAAATCTCTGTGTAGGCCTTCATAACAGCTTTTAAAAATTGATTAGACTTTCGCTGTTTCTCAAGTTCTTGCCTCCCGGGTGCTGGGTGACAGCAGAGATGCTCGGCTGCACACAGTGAAGGTAGCTCTGGTTTATTTTTGGACTACTCAGAATCCTGCATTGCTGAAGTCTTACAAGATTTACAACCTAATTTTTTAAAGTCATGAGATGGGAAAGTTTTTTAGGGGTCTATTCATGTAATTCCTATTAGATTAAAAGGGAGCTGAATCAGTCTCCTTCCAGTCAGCTTTGAAACTTCCGTGCTATTTCAGATGTGCTGGAAATAGGCTTTTTAGCACATGGATACATTTCTACCTTTTTAATGTTTCTGCAGTTTGCAAGTACCATAAGACATTTTCCTTTCTGAAGACAACCACTGCTATCTCACTGAAAAAAGGTAGAGGAGTGCTCGGCATTTCACAGTCCCAGGGCCATACTAGTTTTATTAGAAGTAAAATGGGGGAATGAGCAGTAAATTTATGTTGTGCGACAGTACATCTCTTCTGTGAACGTTTGCTGTTTATCTTTCTTGGTTTGGGGACAAGGGGCAGATGCCTTCTTAGTATTCAGCATATATTCAAACACAGGGATTACCTGAGAGAGAGACAGCCATGTGGACAGATGTCAATAAATTTAGAGAGAAAACATTCTCCAGATCTTCATAAAAGATATTTCTTGCAACCTTTTACTCAGGTTAGCTTGAGGGGATGATAACTATGCCTTGCCTTCTTGGAAGATCCTTTTATTAGCAAGATTATTTTAAAACATCTAATAACTTGTACCAAATGCTTATATTGTATTTCAGTTATGACAAGGGAGCATCATCCTTATGGTTCTTTTTTTTTTTGTATCAGACAGGTGAAATTCAGTGACAAGTATAGGACCAGGAGGCAGGGTTTCTTCGTGTTTTTTAATTCTGTCTGTGGCATTTGAATTATTGCTTGGAGTTGGACAGTCTATAATATACTTTCAATTTCCACATGGGCAATACTACCTAATAATTTTCTGTCTTATGTGAAGATCAACTTTGCAGAACGAATGCAGCATTCATTAATAAACAATCATTTTAGGTGAGTCACTTTCTTATCCGTAGCAGTGACAGTGGTAGCATATTACTCCCACGAGGAATGTAAACGAGCAAGCATTTAAGTGTAAATAAAACAAAAGGCTCACATTGAAGTAATTTTCATCACCTTCCAGCAAAGCATGTGTATTCAGTAGCATCCCTGTTATTGCTAAATGTTTTGATGATTTCAAGATTTTAAAGAAGAAATGACAAATACTGAGGTGGAACCCAAGGCCATCCTTGTTTGTTGTGTCTTCATATCTCACCTGGAGGAGTGCCTGATAATCTTTCTTTAAAGACCTGTTAAATAAGAATATTGGAGAAGCATCACACATTTTAAATAGAGCTTGATTTAAAAAGTTTAATTTTGTTGCATGTTCTCTGCAGTACAAGTATGATATATGACTATTGCAACATATAGCTGCAGGACATATTTTAAAGTAATTCTTTAGACGGTTTTGTAACTCAGTTAAAGAGAAATAAAGTATTTTGCCAATCTCTGTTCCAGTGTCAGAGCTGTCATGTGCTCTGTGATTACAATATAGGAAAATAAGCATTTCTTTGTGTTTCTTTCAACAGTCATCTTGAAGGATACAGCTAAACAGCACAGATTTTGAAGTAGCTTGATTTTTTTTAAGACAATTGTTTTCGTTATAATATTATTTCTTTAATGAAAAAAAGGCCTCTAAGTATTTAGTCTTTGCTTTTCAGTTTCATTTAGAGTTTCAAGGTTTTTTCTACTATAAATATTAAAAATAAATTTGTGGTATACAACCTTTGGGCTTAAGCTGCAACTGCTCTACAGTGCTCCTATTTTTTGAGAGGGAATGCACTTGGAAACCCTATTAGCTATAAAAGCTTGGCCACGGAGTTTGGTTTTGGCTTGGTGCTGAGCATCTGAGCCCCTGTCTGAGAGGAGCAGTGGGCTCATTTGCCTGAGATTTTTTTTTTTTTTAGTGTTGTAGTCAAATTTTACCTGAATATTACTTTTAAAACCCCCACAAATTCAGCTATTTTACCAAAGCTGACCTGCTTTTATGAATTTTTGTTTTCTGGGAGAATAACACTGACTGAGCTGCCTCTTGCTGAGCCTTTGACGTGGGCATCTCAGTGTGAGGCTTCCCTGCGGGCAGGAGCTGCTGGGGGTGACGGGTCTTGGGCTTGACACGTGGTTCTGAGCGTGCACAAAAGGAACACGCGGCCCTGGAAAGCTATGGTTAATTTATGTTATGTTATAGAGTTTTGTAATTAAAATGAGACTGAGACAATTTTGCATCTCGTGTTATTGATGGAGCTTTTTATCTCTCTAGAATGAAACCTGAAGCAATGAGTTATGAATCATACTGTCAGTGTTCCACGTACAGGCTGCCTTGACTCATCAGTGATTTTTTTCTTCTGGCATGATTTGGGGGAAATGCCAGCTATTTTTTCATGTGTGCTTGTTAATTATTACTGACTGTTGAATAGAGAGGAAGGCAGCCCAGCTGAACACCTGTTTTCATTGAGGTTTGAGCTTCTCAAGCGTCACATGAAATACTGTGTGGTTGCACAGGAGACACACTAAGATGCAGACTGGTCGTTCTTTACTGTTAGTGTCAAACAAGGAGGGTAACAGTAAGAGCTAAGAAATTATAATCATACTCATAATTCCTTTGTCTTAGTAGTTTTCAGATATGAAAAATCTCGTATCTGGAAAACTACTGCTGTAAACAACCCCCAAAACATGCAGTTACTGTAATTTTTAAGTTTTCTTTAAACTGCTTGTTATCTATTGATAATAAGCATATGCAAGCAAATTATACTGGTCATGTAAATTATGCTATACCTAATAATCCTATTTTATTGTGTAATATTATTTTTAATGTTACATTTATCTTCTGATATAACCAGATACATAAAATGGTCTAGTGCTGACTTTATGGAAATTGAAAAACAAGTCCCAGCTTCAGTAGTACTTTACAGATACCTAATTTATAATCATCATGAACTTGACTCATTGAAGCACTACAAGAATAGGTTTTCTGATTACTTTCCTAAGAGTAACACTGTATACTTTTCTGTATTAAACAGTTTCATACTTAGTTTATTCTTACGGCCAAGATTTAATGCTGTTTTTTGTGGCTTTTAAGTAGGATTCTCAAAAGCTTCCCTTGTTTTTATTTGCATACATTCATTAGCCCTTGAGATTGAAATCTTTCATATAAGCAATAAATACTTTAATCTGCTCAGTATTATATATACTGTCTTCCTGACTATACACTCATTGCTTGAACTTGACTCAAGGGATTTGCTTCATGCAGTGTAATGCCAGTTATGTGCAAGGAAAACACAAATGGATATGTCAGTTGTGCAGTGATGGAGCTATACATGTTTTTAAGAGGTTTAAAATACATCTTTTTTTCTGCCATGTGTGGAAACCTAACAAACATGCATGTCTTCACTCAATGACCAGTTAGTAGATTTCAATACTTTCAATAGAAAAAGTAGGTCATTCAGTAAATTGAAGCGCCTTTAAAAAGCCAGTTTGATATAATTTGTGATACAAAAGTTGTTGGAACAACCAGAAAAGAGGGAAATGTGACATAGGTAGGATATCTGCATGCATAGATTATGGGCAAATAAATGTACTGTCACTAAAACCCACAGATTCTCTCTGCTGGTATGTGAGGACTCAGGCTAGTCTCCTGCATCAGTGTTGGCATGTGGTCATTTAGCTGTGGGGAACCTACTCTTCATGTAGAAGGGTAAACCAGGCTTCCTAAATTATGGACATCAGTTAGAGGCATCTTTTTTGGTTCCAAATACACAATGAATGGGAAAACTTTGCTTTCCATAGAAGGAACAGAAGGGAATGAAGAATGTAACAACAATATTTATTTTAGGGCTTCGGGCTGAATAGGAACCTCTCTGACCCGCTCTCTCTTCTAGAATCATAAAATCATAGAGTAATTATGGTTGGAAAAGACCTTCAAGATCATCGAGTCCAACCTTCACCTACTCTCACCCTGAGCAAGCAGCAATCCAGATTTTAAAAGTCATAGAAAATCCTGCTCTCTGATTCCTTGGTTCTGTCTCTCCTGGAGCCATCCAGTTTTGTTGATAATGATCTAATCTGTTGCATAACCAGAAAGTACTGAGCCGCCTGCTCCAGCCTGCTTCCTTCTTGGCACTGCTGGGAGGCTTCAAAGGAGACTCTGCGCGCGACGCGGTGGCTCTATCAGCAAGGTCGAGAGGATCAAAACATAGGTTTAGAAAGGAAAAGCAACAAAAAAGGAGGGATTTCCATACACCTGACATCCTGAAAGTGAGACACAAACAAGCTCACACAAACAAACGATGGTGCCTCTTAATTACTTCCAAGCTTATAATGCCAGAAAGCAGCTGGGATTTTAAAGGAAAATTCATAAATAATTTTATTTTGTAGATAAGAGGAAGAATATTTTTGAGAATGGAAGTTTTGACAATTTTACACAGTTTAATTATTTTATGCATTATCTCTATGCTGCATTAGGTTGCTTTCTTGGCTCTTCTTCCTTAAAGGTTGCAATGAGTAAGTTTCTAAATGAATCAATAGAAAAATTACTTGAAAGAGGAAAAATGTTGCCGGAAAGATCAGTATAGTGTGATTCCTTGAAGACTGCGTAGTTATTTCAAGGCTGTGTTTAATAAACCTGGGAAAAATAACTTTAAAACTTCACAATAAAATGGAAAAGTAATGTTTTTGCAGATATTTTAGATAAAAATGCTTGTTTCTTCAGGGTATCAGCAAATTTATGATGTTTTCTTTAAGTGAGTTTAATGAATTAAGAGCTATTTAATACTCCTTGCGCTCTGAATATGATTTATATTATGACAAAACAGATTTGAAAACACTTAGACTTAAATTGATCTTTTTCCAGAATCAAATGTTAAGGTTTTTCGCTTTCAGTTCTTGAATATCGTTTCTTTAATGCCCTCAGGAAAATCTTAATATTTACCTATGCTAATTTAGTAAGAAGTAAAAACAGAAATGTAGCAATATCAGATATGTTACTGGTGAAAGTTCCTACAAAATACAGACTATTAAACAAAAAGGAACTATGCGACTTAGCTGCTGACAGCTTTATGATAGTGTTCTAGCCCATATTCCCTTGGTTCCTGTGATTTACTTTAATGCTGCTTTCTTTTTTTCCTTTTTTATAAGAGGGAAAACGATAGGAACGTGTTTCATGCAAAATCAACCCTCCATAGAGGAAAGAGAAGCAAAAGTGGAGTTTAAATGAACTTACTCTCTTCCTACTGCCCTAGTTACTGTCTGGTTGTCTTGATGTCCCAGGGTGAATAATAGTGACTATGCCCTTTATTCCACTGGTGGTTTGACAACTGGTGAATATATTGTGTTTTTCATAGGCTGCAAAGCACAGTATAATTATTCTAGATAGATGTGCATTAAAGTGCAGCATCATGATGAAGTGGCTGGAAGTTTTCCTGTCTTCGACACTTTAAAATCTTGGATTCTTTTTTTTATCTAGGATATGAAACATTCCAGTATTAGTAATACTCTGCAATCCCGGTTTTCTCCTCTTCTTTCTCTTATTAGACATATGTCTTACTGCTGCCTCTAATGTCTCTAATCCATTAGCAGCTCTCTAATGAGACTGAGGTTTAGAGGAGGAAGCTCCAGGTGGGGTTTCTGGTGGGGTTTCATCCTTTGACTGCTTGGACCTCTGCGGTGGTGCTTCCCCTTGGAGCAGGGAGGAGGGACGGGTGAAGGGTTTTAGCAGTAGTTTAGTGGTAGTTAAACATGCATCATGACATTTTACAACATGAAGGTGAAGCCCTTTGCCGTAATATTCTGGATCCTGCAGTCCTTTTGTTTTCTTTAAGCAAGTGGAATCATGAGAAGGTGCCTTTAGATAGATATATAGTGAAGTTAAATAATGTAGAATTTGACCTTCAGGCATAAACTCAGCTTGGCAGAGTTATAAATAACTTTAGTGATAGACAGTGCTCTGGTAACTGCCCTAACTGTAATGCAGAGGGTCGGCTGAGGGCGGTTCCTGCTGCGGCTTTTAGAATGCGCTTTTTAGAAACGAGAACGTTAAGCTCACTAAAACTAGCTATACCTAAATATGAAATCATTTGTGTCTTTTCCCCTCAGATATTTTTGAGGTAAAATTCTGCCCACATTGAAAGTTTTCATGGGAAGAGCAAATAACATGTGGTAGATCTTTTGGGGTTCCATTGGGTTCCATGTGTGCATTCACACAGTACATTTTTTGAGCTACCATATAGTTTCCCTTCAATGTTATAAATTGGTGTCTACATTACTGTTAAAATAACAGAGCAATTTCTTGAAGATGCATGCAGGGATTGCATGGTATTCCTTTTGCTGGAGAAGTCACCGGCAAAATGCTGTCACCAATGCCTCACCTAATGTATTAATCGTCATAATAATGTTTGGCCTATGGGTTAAACAGCTACTTAATTTTATATATATATATTTTTTTGTCTGTCATTGCTTTCTCTACTGGCAAACAGATCAGTGGCAGTGAAGCTGTGTGCTTAGCAGAAGCCCCTCTTCTCTTTTTGGGTCACGGAAATCTGCTTTGAAGAAGCTTTTGTACTCAGTTTGCATGTTGAGGTTATTTTTGACAGAGAGAACAGTCAATGCTTAGATTGCTGTTTTAGTTACTATGGAGAAGCTTTCCCACAGTAGGGCTTATGCTGTCTCTTCTAAAGATGGTCAAACCCTGAATTTGCCCAGCTTCCTCATAGCTTCATGCTGTGAAGCTCATTTCATAATGGTTGACTTTAGACTGAAGATTCCTTTGATTCACCTACGCTTTTTAGGCTTTTATTAGGCTTGCAATCTTCAGCATTTTAGTGCATCCTGAAAGAGTGATAACCATTGCCTGTCTGTGTGTCTGTCCTGGAAATGACTTTTTTTTTTTCTTGTGGGAGTTGTCCACTGCATGCCAAGGTGTGTCCATTAGTTTCCTCGCTTGCTGGTATGGTTTCCCTTGGGTGGTCTGTACCATACGCAGGATGCTGGACTGTGTTGTCCTTCTTTACATCATGGAACAAACTGGAGACCTTCAAATAATTTGGTTTCCGTGTGGGATGCTTCTGAGGCTGAATGGAAACACGCATGGGCTTTGATTCATGTTTTATTTTTTTCTGATACCGTCTATAGTTTTTCTTTGATATATTAAATACCATTTAAAGAGCTAGCTACATTAAGGTACAGTTCAAAGTGGCAGAAAACTGTGTGAAGCTAAGACCTTTATCCAAAAATAGATTGTGAAAGGTTCTGAAAAGGATTCTGAAAGCATTTTATTTTCATCTTCTCTGTTAGTGCCTTTCCTGATTGAACACTTAGTCTTAAGCTCACTGTTCGCAGACTGGATAGATAGTGCGATTTTTGAATTTTGTTTTATTTCTTTAGTTCTTACCTCATCCAGTGATAGGAAAGCAATACTGTACCCTTTGAAGGTGCCAAGGGTTTGACAGCATTGTGCTGCAGTACAGGGTTTCCACTGCAGTCCACTGGGATGTAAAGGATAGGAGCTCTTTCCTCCACATCCTTTTTTGCTCTTTTAAATCACCTGTTAAACATCTTAGAAGCAATAGAATTTGGGGAAAAAGTTCATCTGTAATAAGAAAAGTTTGAGAAGAGTAAATTCAGAGAGGGAGTAGTTTTCTGAGTTATGTCTGGAAGATTATTTAGATATAGGATTGACTTTGCCCTCACAACATGGAGCTAGGACTCAAAATCCTTTCAATATCTAACTGAAACTAAAGACAAACCAAGCCTCATCAATTGCCTATAAATACAGGTATTTTAAAGGCATTTTATTTTTCTGATGTTAGCATTAGAGGCAGGAGACGAGGCGTGATACAGTGTGAGGAAGATTGTGCTTCTATAGTGATCTTCAGGCTTCAAATATTCGTGAGTAGTGACGTTATTGAATAACCTGGGAGGAAACAGAGGCCTAAAAAATGTCCTGCCAAATTTTCAAGGATTGGAATTTGAAGGTCTTTTGTCTGTCTCCTTCTCTCTTTCCTAGCTGTAAAAGTGTAAATGCTTTTCTTCTAGCATGTCAGCCCTGGAGTCCTTAAGCTAAATCTGAAGGAGCTCTGAAACTGCAGAGAATTTTTTTCTTGAACAGATTATAAAAATACTTCAAGACTCCTGGGTTGTCTTCCTCTTTTTGTTGGTCGGCCTCAGAAGCTTTGCAAGCCAGAGATTCTGAACTCTGTTTTAGAGGGTAAAGGCTGAAGCTTCTTGTGTGTAATCATGGGCGAGCTGACAGTTACACTCTGTCAAAGTGACAGTTACTGTGTATAAAAGATAAGTGATAGATGGGGAAGATTTTGTTATTGAGTCTTGCCCAAATTGTGAACATTTTCAATTGTGTGACCTTTTCTAGTTTAATTAATGTAAATTTGCAAAGCGCAGGACATTGTGATTACAGAAGACAAATGCTGTTCAACCACATTACAGAGCTTGTCCTCTCTATTTGTTAGGAGGTCTGGTGTTTACTGCAGAATTGCAAAAAATTAAACCTGCACATAACATGTGGAAAATTTAATTCATATCAAATGATCATCTCAAAAATTTCATTTGCATCTAAATTTTTAACATCACTCATACCTCATTGATATTTTTGCTGCTACTAAGTCAGCGCTTACATACTTTTGCATAGCAGTCTTAGAAGCATCAACACTTCCATTTCCATTTATAAAGACAGCAGCAATTTGAATATGCACGGATGAGAAAACATTTCCTACAGCTGTCCCAGCAAATTTCAAGCTATCTTGAATAATTGATCCCCAGAAGATACATAAGAAAACTGAACTGTTGATTCATAGGCAAATGCTTCCCAGTTCTCTTTTTTTGGTGGTGGTGGTGAAGGGGGGTGAAGTGCAGTAGAGGAAAAATCTAGATGGCGATGATTCAGGATGCCCTTAGGTGTAACAATGTGTGTTTATTTAGATATTTCTGTTAAATTTGTTGTCTGGTTTGCCCTGCCACTGGAATGCGGGTTATCTGCTTATAAAGCAATGGTTCTATAGTCCGTGCAGAGAGGCTATGATGGCAGAGGATGTTGCTGTCTTCTCTCTTCTTTTCTTTCCCATGGGTGTTTGCTGCAGTCCTTCAGCCAAATTTCCTCTCCTACATAAATGAAACTTCCTATTTCCGAAATTCTGGACATATTCAGTGTTTTTCTTCGCGAGGAGGCTGTTACATCAGCCTTTAAGGTGAACACATCTCCAGCAAGCCCAGTATCATCACAGACTAGGTAGTCCGTGAGAAGCTGCTGAGCAGTGCGACTGCTTGGGCAGACCGGTTCTGCTCTGGGGCGGCCGTGGCTCAGCTCGGCACGAGAAGCACCTCCTCGCGCGGTGCCCTGCTCCAGACGGGGCCACACGGGCAGCAGGGAGCCTGCCCCTGTGTTCCTTGTCCACAGGGATGTTCCCCTGCAACCCTGCGCTGGTCCTGCTTTCATGGAAGGAAGCTTCTCAGCCTGAGGAGTGGGGACCTAAGCAGGAGAGCATACAGAGAAGATCCCAAAGGCTCTGTCTTCCAGAGAAGCAGAAGTTTCAGATCAACATTTTGGAAATATGAACCATCTTTTTAATATATATACATACAAGGCTTTCTGGGTTCACTCCAAAAACCATGTCTCCATCTGATAATGGGCAACCAGGTGTTGTATCAGCACGTGGAACCAGCAGGCAGTTGTTCCTGTAACACCAGAGCAAAGAAGAGGGAACTGACTTGCCAACAGCTCACCCGGGATATTGGCTTCATATTTCTTTGTGTCCTCAAGATGTGTGTCCAGTTATATTACAAATATACAAATTTACTGTTACTACAGCAATTAACATAATGTAAAAGCTTAAAGGAAATACATATATATATATATAAATGCAACTTATATGTTATCATTCCTTCTTAAATGTTGTCTTAATAGTTTATCAAAATTAAAGAGAATATCCTGATGGAAAATATTCTTGGGATTTTATAACCAGTTTAGTGTTACATGCATGTATTTCTATGCTGTCCTTGAAATCATAAGAAGAATTCCAAGCTATATTAGAAGAGACAATTGCTTTTTAACACTATTTTTGTATTTATCGTGCAAATGACCTTGTATGTACTTTTATTTTCCTGCAGTATTAAGAAAACAGCATTTTTAGGATGCTTTCTAAATTAATGGGCCTTCTGTATTTACAAAATGGTTAGCTATGAGAATATGTTTTGTAAATCTTTTTTTTATGACTTGGCAATGTGCAGTTGAAGAAACAATTGCTTTTGAAATAAGAAAAGGTCAGCACCACATAGATTCCTACACGTTAGCAAGCTGGGCTACCTTTTATCTGAACTAACTCAGAAAACCACGTATTTGCACACATGTGCAGGTATCCAGTATGCAAAACATGAGAACAAAAAGGATGTCTTGACATAAGCATCTTTACAAGGACATCCTTAAACTTGCTGCATAACGGGTCAGTGGAAGTTTTATAAAATCGGGGAATTTTTGAGGTTTGGAACGCAAATCTCACAAAGACTTGTAACTTTGTTGTCTTTTTTAAAGTATGAAAGAAGAGGAATTCTTTCCTGTTTTCCTTCCATTTAGACCTCCTCGCTCGGCTCATCTTCCAATAGGACGCAGAGGGAATAGACCTGTGCAGGGTTATGTGTGGCAGGATCTTCTGGAGGGATGGGGAGAGATCTCCCAGGTGCGAGTGAGTCGCTAAAGCAACACAGCTAGATCCTCACTAGCAACACGTGCCCAGCAGCTCTGTTCTGGCATCCGAGGTATTTTGACAACATGCATTTTTAATTATGCCAGATAACTATCAGAAACAACCCCAAATCCCATCTTGAGCATTTGCTGGCTTTCCAGTAGAACTTGGCATACAGATCAAGGAACTCCTTTGATTTTGAACATCAGTACAAAGCAGAAATCCTGCAGTTTTCAGCTATTTCTAGATGCAGATTCACACTTTAGTGTGCTATTAGTCACTTATTATTGTCTCAAGAAGTAGTTATTTCTTTTTCTATTTTAAGTTATCGAAAGGACTGGTTTTATCTCTTTTGGTTATGTGTCTTTGGCAAGACCTCATGAGGTTGACCTTCTTTCTAAGGATAATTCAGAAGACCTGGTATTTCGACTGCAGGTTTTCATTTTAAACACAATGCTCTTTGTAGCAAAGCACAGCTTGACTGGCTAGAGGTTAATGATGATTCGCTTTGAAATGAGGTTTGTTTTAGAGCGGGGGGAATTGGTGCAGCCTGTGAGAGAAAAGTGCTTAGGGAGAAGGGCTGCTCTGTTAAAAGATCTTGCTCTTTCCTTATTTGTTCTGGGGTTTAGGTTTCTATGTTTGTCTCTGTTGTTGCAGATACGTTTCACCTCATAAATTGGACTTCACAGAAATGGTTTTGTGTTATGTTCAGTGCGTATTTTTTGTTAACAAAGCTATTTGAAAGAATTGTAAGTTCTGCTTATTGGTACAAAGTCATTTGAGTTTATTCTGAACTTGAAACTCAGCGTTGTCAAGAGCCATTTTAGTCTCAGGCAACTTACGAGCTGTATGCATTCACCTGAGCAATACATATGTTCTGTAGCGTGTATCTATACTAGCATGCTTATGCCATTGTCTCCACTGACATGCAATCCACTTTACTGGAATAGGAAATAATAGCAATATTTTCAGAGTTACCTCAAGATGTCAAGACCTATATCACTGGAAGATAGGAACGGTCACCAAACCTTATGTGTTGAGGCTTAACAAATGTCTAAGTTATAGATCAGTGAGGTGGCTCTTGTCTGAGATTATTTAGTTAGATAAACCAAAAGTATCTAATGGAGTAGTATCTAAGGAATCCCAGGGATTTATTATGGCATTAGTAGCAGTGTTTTTATGTTAATGCTGCCCTTTCCCCTTTATTTACCACATACGACATTGATTACATTTTCCATGATATAAAATTATTATAGCAGGCTTTGGGTTTGGATAGAAATTAAACTTTTGATTAACTGCTTGCTCATTCCGTGTGACACATGAACTTTGAAGTATATGAAAGTAGTATCTTTCAAAAATGCCATTTAAGTAATGTAGAGTGTTCCACTCTATGGAATATTTTGCTGCTTTTCTGTTGACTAAAGAAAGATGGTTCTCACAGCCTGGGTAGGCAGTAAACTTCCTGAAATGAGTTCTGCCTGGAGAGCACTATAGCTTAAATAAGGAAAAACTGTGGAGCTGTAATTAAATACAAGTTGCAGTGCTAGGGCACACTCCACAAATTATCACTTGATAGCAGCCTTGTGCTTCTGAGGATGCTCTTCTAGATATACCTAGATAAATATGAATGCTCTTGCTTTCTATTTTCTTTACATTTCTGTTATAAAAACTTAGGCAGTTGCCAGCTTTCTGGCTCTTATCTTTCTGCACAACTTGTTTGCTTTTGCAAATAATTTCCCCCTCTCTTCCCCCCCCTTTTTTTTCCCTGCAGCACACAGTCACTGGAGCCCTTTAACATGTATTTTACCATTTTTGTAAATTGAACGTTGGTCATCAGGACATGACTCCCTTGTTCTATTAAGCTAAAACTGCTGGGAAGTTCTGTGGTGCTCACTGAGCTTGCATGCTCTAGTTGAGTATTCCAGGTTATACCAGCAGCCTTTGCCATATATTGGCACTGTTTTACATTAACAGTATTTATTAAGAAAAAAAAGCATCTGTGACGAATAACCTTGGAAGGTGAAGAGTTTGTGCTTTAGCATGAGGTGTTTGTTCTAAGATTGCTAATTATATTTGGAGGATGAAATTAAAATGAGGTTCTTAAAATAAATTTCGTACTGTTTTTCTTGTTTAGTTGCATGTAAGTTTTAAGTTGCTGACTTTTAAACAGTTTGTTTTTAAAAACTAAAGTGGATACATTTAGTGCAGAATTAACCTTTTGTGTTAAAGCATTAGCAAAGGAGAACTTGGAATAATTTGGTCTCTAATGGTATAGAACATTTCACATTGACCTATTAACTAATTGCAAGAGAAAGAAATTTTTCTTTCTCTTGGAAAAAAATAGGTATTTGTATTAAATGTAGTAGACTGCTCCCAGAGGTCCCAAAGGTCTTGTCCTTTTGAAAAATTTAACAAAATCAAATCAGCATAGCCAGGATTTTGCAGATTTGTATGGCTCTTTGGCAATAATCTGATGAAAACAAAGGAAATTGGGAGGGAAGTGGGGAGTTCCTGCATGTAGAGGCACCTTTTTGCTCCCCTCTACCCTTTTGATGGGTGGATTCCAGCAGATTTCATTTTAATACAGCTGAGGTTTGGTCTTGTTAATTAAAAGTCCTAAGTTTGTTTGTGTAGGAATTCTCTGGAAGATGATGCCTTTTTCAAAGCTCTCTTTTTTTCCTAAAATACTTCTCATCTAAAGAATTCTTACCAAGCTTGTAGATCAAAGGTGGGACATATAGGAGTATATTGCTATTTTACTACATCTTGTGGGAAACATACCATAAGGAATTGATATTTTAAAGAGAATTCTAATAAACAGGGATTTATAGAGCTGGTGATCTTGGCTGGCAGGCAGTGAGAATTGTTTGTCTCCCGCCTGGATTTCAGCGCATTAAGTCGCGCATTATGGAAGAAAGAGTGGGTTATCAAAGTGGTTTTGTTTCACGTTTTGAATCTTCTGCTTTCTCTTTAGCCTGTGTTGTGCCTTATGTTTCTTTTTCTAGTGATTAAAATGTATTGCATGGTGGGTACTCGAGGTTTGATGGTATATCTGGTAGTATTTGCCTTGTAAAAGTTTTAATTCATTATTAATCGTTACTACTCAGATGATGCTGAGTGCAAGTGTGTTTTCTTTCATCATTTGCTGAGAGTTATTCGCTGGTGTTCTGCAGCGCATTGCTGTGAAGAAAGTCTTCTTTGAAAATATTACAAATATTCCCATGAATGCACCCTGTTATAATTAGGAAACTTCAGGTCTAGATCTTTTTTAGCAAATGTGTTTTAGGTACAAATATTTGTCCATACCCTTAACTATCTGACCTAAATATCTGACATGTAATTTGGTGTCTTTCAGCTTTTTCTGATTTTAGGGACTTTCTCAAGATGCCTGGAGCTTGTGTCCTCAGCCATTTAAGCTATTAACTTTTCGGACAGCAATTATAAATCTTCTTCCAACAAGGACAAAGTTGCTTGGAGCTTTGTGCAATTCAGTATGCCGCAATTCCCTCAAATTCCTATTGAGCTTAGAAAAGGATGGACTGGATAGTGCCACATGTTTGATCTTTTACTTTTCTCCTGAGTTATATGGAATCTTAGTGTTATTTTTTTCCCAGCAGTTCCCCCCAGAACATTCCCCAGTCTTGTTTTCTCTCCTGTGAGGTGGGTGATGTCCTGTTCTTGCATCCAGCTGAACTGCAGACACAACTTCAAGGAAATACCACTGCTTTTTACAGTGCTCCCTCTTTGGTAGAATCAGGATGAATTTCATTGGGTGTTTAATAACAGATGTATTTGACACAGCTTTTTCTTCTTTTTTTCTTTCTTTTTTTTAATAAGAAAAAGATTGTTGCCTGGTAAGCAGAAAAGCAGCAGCAGGGAAACCCACCGCCGTTCCTCACGTTGCCTGTGTTCCTTAGACTGCTTCAGCTTGCCATGGGAGCGGGGCTGGGGGCCCTTCGGATGCTCAGCCTGGTGCTTAAGAATGGGCTGGAATTGGACCTTGTTGTGGAGCGGCCTGGTGCAGGTGGTGTGCCTGCTACCAAAGCCTTCTGTTACGGTGCGGGCTAACCTGGTTTGCAGCACTGTTTCAGCTAGGCAGCTTTCTCTAGGCAAAATGATTGCCGTGTTAGTGCTGAAAGAGAATGCATGTTGAAGAACTGAAGAAAAAAGCAAATAATTTTCTGAACCAGACCTCACAGAGAAACCTCTTCATTCCCTGAAGCACCATGAGGAAATGTCATAAATTTTCTTCACATGTTCTGGCTGGGCTCAAGCAGACACTGCTAAAGGTTGGGAGCTGTAATAAGATATGTTTCATCCTGAGGAGGGAGACGGTATTTCACCTTGTTCCCTTCTGAATGGTTTCTTTTGGCTACAGGTTTGAGATATATTTGGTTTGTTGTGTTTTGTTTTGCTTTATTTTTTTCCATGGGCTGTCTCTAGTGACTGTTGACTGTGCATTTCAGCATTTAATTTTTTGGCTCAATGACCCATAGCTCCTTTTGTTGATGTTTTTCGAAGGGAATAGATCAGCGTTAGTGTCATGTCTTATATACAAGAGAAACTTCCTCATCCTGTAGTGTTAGGCCCTAAAGCCAGAGATGCAGAACAAAGAAGATGGAACATGAACTTGCAATGTTTATTTTGAAACTGATGTATATATAGCTTAATGTTTGCTTCTCTGTGAAATGTTAGCCAGAATTTTATCATGTAAACAGTTTTCTTTATGACTGCAAAATGTATTATGCTTGGTATGGAGACAGAAATGACTTTTAAAGAAAGCTAGCCTTTACGGTAAGACCAGTTCAAAAATACTAAACTAAATAGGTAAATTCTTGTGCTTCTTGTGATCATGTGTTGGCGGAGTTCACGATCCAGCAAGGAGGAAGCAGGGCTGTAAGTAGCCTTGCAACCATGGACTTCAGGAGGGCCAACTTTAGCCTCTTCAGAGACCTCCTCGGAAGAATCCCATGGACTAGGGCCCTAGAAGAAAGGGGGACCCAAGAGAATTCAAGCAGCTTGATTCAACACTGGTGCGTGTTCAAGCAGAACTTCCTCCACGCTCAGAAGCGGTGCATCCCTATGAGTAAGAAGTCAGGCGGGGGCAGGAGACCTGCGTGGTTGAGCAAGGGGCTGCTGGTAAAACTCAAACAGTAGAAGGCACTATACAGAAAAGTAGAAAAAAGGACAGGCCCTTGGGAGGAATATAGGAATGTTGTCAGGGAATGCAGGGATGCATCAAGGAAGGCTTAAGGCGCATTTGGAATTAAATCTGGCAAGGAATGTTAAAGATAACAAGAGCTTATCCATGACCCTTCATGGCTTCATGGGGTGCATCCCATCCTGATGCACCCAAGAGTGCTGCTGGAGCTGGCGGACATTATTGCTAAGCCACTCTCCATCATCTTTGAAAGGTCCAAGAGAACAGGGGAGGTGCTGGAGGACTGGAAGAAAGCCAATGTCACGCCAGTCTTCAAAAATGGCAAGGAGGAGGACCCAGGCAACTGCACGCCAGTCATGGCGTCCTCACCTCCATCCCTGGAAAAGTCATGGAACAGCTCATCCTGGCTGTTGTCTCCAAACATGGAAGACAGGAAGGTGCTCACGAGTAGTCAGCATGGATTGACCAAGGGGAAATCATGCTTGACTAACCTGGTAGCCTTCTACAATGGAACGACCGGCTGGGTAGATGAGGCATGTCATCTATCTCAACTTCAGCAAGGCTTTTGACACTGTTTCCCATAATATTCTCATAGGCAAGCTCTGGAAGTGTGGATTAAATGAGTGGATGGCGAGATGGATTGAGAACTGGCTGCATGGCAGAGCCCAGAGGGTGGTGATCAGTGGTGCAGAGTTTAGTTGGAGGCCTGTAGCTAGCAGTAGCAGTCCTCGGTCCAGTCCTGTTCAATCTATTCATCAGTGACCTGGATGAAGGCACAGAGTGCTCCCTCAGCAAGTTTGCTGCTGATACCAAACTGGGAGGAGTAGCTGATACCCCAGAGGGCTGCACTGCCCTCCAGAGGGACCTGGACAGACTGGACAACTGGGC
>NW_010586512.1:357687-368993 GCF_000705375.1 Tinamus guttatus
TGTGTCCCGTTCTGGGCTCCACAGTACAAGAGGGATGTGGAGCTGCTGGAGAGAGTCCAGCGCAGGGCTACAAGGATGATCAGGGGCCTGGAACATCTGCCCTATGAGGAGAGGCTGAGGGAGCTGGGCCTGTTCAGCCTGGAGAAGAGAAGGCTGAGAGGGGACATGATCAGTGTCTATAAGTACCTCAAGGGAGGGAGTGAGGAAAATGGTGCTGGCCTCTATCGGTGGTGGCCACCGATAGTACAAGAGGAAAAGGCTACAAACTGAAACATCAAAAGTTCCACAGGAATGTAAGGAAAAAATTCTTGGCAGCGAGGGTGACAGAGCACTGGCACAGGCTGCCCAGAGAGGTTGTGGAGTCTCCTTCGCTGGAGATCTTCCAAACCCACTTGGACACAATCCTGTGCCACGTGCTCTAGGTGACCCTGTGTGTGCAGGGGGGGTTGGACTAGATGATTACTAAAGGTGCCTTCCAACCTTAACGATTCTGTGATTCTTGTGAAGTGCTGTTGCTCTAGGAATACAGTTGGCTGAGTTTGCTTGCCCTTTGATGCAAGATGAACTAGTTTTGGCCTGATTGCCATCTACTGTTTTGAAACGATTTGTGAGTTCCTATCAGTGTGTATCCCTGAAGAAGTCACACCTCAGAGAGATTGAGAAGTGTAACTGACAGCCGAAATTTGTTAGGCTAACTCTTTAAAAGTTAAAGAATTCTTGTTGCCCTGTGCTTTCATAGCAGGGCCCTGCAGCTGATGAAAAAGTGCTAGGGAAGATGAAGCCTGGCTTTCCTCAGGACTGCCTGTACTTCAGAATGGTAAAGACAGTTGGACACCCGTGGAAGTGCCCAGGAATAAAGGATCAGTGTGGCTGGCAGCCTAAACATCTGGATTTGAGCCCTCCTGCCGTGCTGGCAGGGGGTGACCTTGACTGTGCACTGGGGAAATGCCCTGTGCAGGACGTGATGACTACCACAAATACCGAGTGACGGAGGAAACAAAAGCTTCTGCAGACTGCGCCGACATCGTCCCGTACGACCTCAGACGAGTTAAGATTATTTGCTCTTCAGAATACGAAGCTATAAGCAGGTCACTGATTATGCTACTAATGCTTAAACTGCAGCGGAAATGCGGCTCTAATAAGGTGCAAGGTGTTAGGTTTTACGTGCTGATGAGCCCTGGGTGTGCAGAGAGGCTCCTGCGTGTCAGGGAGGACGTCAGCGAGGTTTTTTCACACTCGCAGGCCGTCCTACAAGGAAAGGCCACTGCAGGCTGGCGTCGTCCTCCTCTGGACGTGCTGATGCGCTGTGAAAGTGCACGTCGTGCCAGGATGGGCCTTGCTCGTAAAATCCTGCCTGGAGGTCTCGCGCCGTGCTAATGTGTCCAAGTGCCCACAGGCCGGGGGCGAAGAGCGCGGCCGTCGAAAGGGCACGTCGGCTGAAGTCAGCTAGCGCGGGGCTGCGTTCCCCCTGGAAAGGCTTTGCTGGGCTCTAGAGTCATCAGCCACGTGCTTTAACTGGTAAAAATCAATGGGGCTGGTAAAGCATCTTAATTTAGACCGTAGGAAAGAAAAGCAAACGCTGGAATCTTAAGGGCAATTGATTTCAAGCTTGCTTACGCGGATAGTGTGGCTACCTGCCACCTGCAAGTCTTACTTATTGCAGTATTCCCCCCAAAGTTGGTGTTATGTCTTCTGGAAATGTCATTATTTTTCACTATTTTCTTCCCGTTCCCTTCTTTGCATTTTTGGAATAATTGTTGGTGGTTATATATGACCATTTGCAAACCAAAGTAATAGTTATTTTCACTAGAAGACATTCTTAAATAAGAAAAAAAAATTTCCAGCTAGATCCTCACATTTATTCTTTCCCTGTTTCATTTTTCTGTAATGTCTAGCTTTGCAGTCTGTATCCTGCTGCTTGATACGTAAGCCTTTTTTTTCTCCTGCTTTTAATTTTTAATCATTCATGAAATACTATGAGCTCTAGTGTATCATTTACGTAAGTAAACAATATAAAATGAAAGCAAAAATATAAAACAAATAATATAAATAATAAACAATAATGTATAATTTGAAGCAACTTAGCTATTATTATGTCCTGGCAGTTTTATTTGGGATCTGGTAATGCTTAAACATGTCTCATAAACCCTGTATGTGTAAAACTTGCACATGCTGATATAGCTAAAAAAAAATATCTTCAAATGACTTTAGCAGTAACACAATATATCAGACCTGTCAACTATTTTTAGTGTCTTGCTGGGCATCTGTATTCATAGATAACCTCTTGTCCTGTACGTGTTTATAAAGTTATGTGTCTGTCTTGCACATTCAAACTGTTTTATTTTAAGGTTACTCATCTCTGATTTTCCTGTGCATTTTCTTGCTGTGAGGAAGAAACATTTCCTATTTAATGAGGAAAAGGTTTATCTCATCATTGCAGTTACAAGACTACAGGCTTCAGAGAAGCTTTGTGGAGAGGAAATGCTCTTCCTCCTTTTGTTTCCTTTTTTGGTTCATCCCAAAGAATTGTTTCTTGACACCATATGGTTAGTTTAGAAGTTCTGCTTCATCACACTGGGCTGCTCTCTCAATTTTTGCTTAAAAAGGAAAAGCAGTTGGAATCTGTTTTTATGAGTACATTTGAGTAATGTTCTTGCCCTCTCTTCTGTTTGACGACTCTTTTCACTGCTGACTTTCAAGGATATTCTGTGTTAAGTGGTTCTGTGTTTTTGTGGTGTCTTTCAGTTAGGAAGCCCTTGTCCAGGGTCACCTGGTTAGCTTGCATCTTGCTTTTGCAGTTGTAGTATATGTCACAGATTGGTAAATTGGATTATTCTCCAGATAAAGAAGAATTTGGTATCTTGAGTTTATGTTTTTTTTTTTCTTTTCTCCTCTTCGAGGCTTCTGCTTCTTCTTCACTGTCAAAACTAAGTTTATACTCACAAGCTTTAACAGAAGGCTGATTTGGCCACATTACAAAGTGTGAGGCAGCCAGGCCCCCATAATGGTCGTTCTTTATACATATAAATGAAATGTAGGTATCTCCTGTCCTATCCTCATATGAATGTTAGGCCAGGCCTGTGTTAGTGCAAGTCCCTGCCTTTGCTTCTTGTGCAGTTACAGCTGCCAAATGCTGTTTCCTGAGATGCTCGCGTGTTTGCTTGGTGTTCCTCTCGCTGTGCCTCTGCCCCCGAAGCGCCGCGGGAGAGCGGCCGAATTCCAGCTCGGCGCTTCCCGCCTGGCACGCCGGGATGCCCGGCGCGCTCGCGCTTCAGGCTTGAGACTTCTGGGCCGCGTTGAAGCAAGATTTTTGTCAGCTTTTGTGTATGCACGCGTGCACAGCTTAAAAACAAACAGAACCGACAAACTTCTCGTAGTACTTCTAGCAGGCATGGTGGTGATGGGTTTACAGCTGGGCTTGATGATCCTGAAGGACTTTTCCAACCATGATGATTCCATGATTCTACTTAATACAGTCCAGTCCTCACTGACGGACTGAGGCATACGGATGGATAACTTACATTACTCATGGCTGCCTAATGCACCAACAACGATCTCTAAGAGGTGCATATTTGACCAGGGTTATCAAACACCTCAGCATTGAAAAAAGTGACACTTTAAAATGTTTCTAATTTAACAGCAGCAAAACAAAGGCCTGACTTTAGTTTGTAGCAAAAAGTAAGTGTCTTACTAGCAATATCCATTGTTAAGTATAATAATAATTTGTTCTTCTGAGATTCTTGTTAAATGCTGCTTTGGAGAACATGCTAAACATAACTAGGTATCTGGTGCCAGAAAAGCTGCATCACTTGTTGGGATCTTTGAAGAATACTAACAGAAGAACAAATTGAATTTAAAAAATCCTTTAAAAATAGTACAGACAAAAAACCTGAAAAGATCTAAATTTGCAGAAGTAAATGACAGACTCTGAAGTGGTGATGTGAGTAGTTGTGATGAATTTGTCCTTCCAGTTGCACACTTGACTAGCAAGATAACTAACATATTCAAGACATAATATTTGGGTTTACTGAAAACAGGACGTTCGTACCTAAAGTTGGCTATTTTGTCAACCAGTTGTCCAGGAAAATTTGCTGTAATTGAATAATCCAGGCCCTTAGTTACTTTCCCATATTATCACATGAAACTATCTGGTTCTTTGCCGGCATGCATTTTTATCCTGCATTTCAGGAGCTTCCTCTTTTTGTTCCAGTGTTTTGGTAATTCAGCAACATTTGTCACACTCTTGCTAAACTACTTACCCTCTGCCCTAAGTACTACCCTTTTGAGGAGCTGGGGAAGTGCAGGGAATTCCCCTCTGCTTTCGTTCAAGCAAAAATATCTGCCCTGGGTGTAAAAGGAGATAATCTGTATTATTCAATTATAAGTGAAACCTTAATATTCAGTAAGTCTGGCAGTTATCATCAGGATTTTTTTTTTGAGTAGTAATTGTTTTCCCAATGTTACTATCATGTATTGTTTCGTGGTAAAGTTATTCGACATTTTCACCTTACCCTTACTGCGTTTTTATGGCTTTGACTTTTTTTCGCTCTTAGCCAAGAGAAAACTTTTCCTGAAGGTAGTTCTTTGGGGCGTTGAGTAGGCCTGAGATTTGGCAGGGATGGAAAATCAGTAGCAAAACACAACTGAGTGATTATTTTAATTCTGGACTGAACATCGTCATCCTCAGCTACCATGTGCTGTGCAAGGAAGGACCTTGGACTCTCCGTTTGCCATCGGCTGCTGGTTTTGCAGAGTGGTTTAGATGTGCACTTGGTTACATTTAGACTATTGTACTTGTTCCCCACTAAAGATTTTTTTTCCAGCTTCCCTACGTGTTTGGATGTGGAAAAAAAACTGGTAAAATATAGCTGGTCAAAGGTATTGATTATTTATCAGGGCACGATTCTAGCAGGAGTGTGGTGACACTGCACAAGGCCGTGAAGAAAGTTTACTGCATTATGGAAGCCCCAGTTCATTGACTTAAAAGGCACATGTGCCTCTGCAAACACTGCCGAGGACCAGGGTTTTTTGATTGTAGAGGGAAAAATGCCTTTTTTTTTTTTTTTGCAAAGAGGCTTCCTACGAGCCAAAGGCTTGGTGCTGCATCTTGCAGGTGCTGCTGCAGCCAAGGGGGCTCTGCAGGGCAAATCTGGCTACTCTAGTTTGGTTCAGTTGTTTATTTGATTTTCTGGCTCTTAGTGTTATAAAAGGAGCGTGATAGTAGTTTCTGCAGGACCTGCAGTGAAGATTTTTTAAAGTGACCTAAAAACTGAAGAGGAGAGACTTCAATTTGAAGAAAGTAAATGACTCTCTCAGTTGGTAAGACCATTTCCCAGATCTGGTGTATTTTGCATAATTTAATTTAAAAATATGTACACTTGACTAATATCTAGTCCCTAACATACACGAATCTCAGTCTGAGTTGTTGTGAGCTCCAGCAGTGTTTCACATGCACAATTAATCCTTGAGTTTCCTTGACACCTTCCACTTGGTTTTTATTTGGTGGCTGTGACTTAGTAGGGGCAAGGATGGAGCCAGGAAGAAGCGAATTAAAAATGAAATTCCAAATCAAGTCAAAGAGTGAGCCCTGACAGGGTGACTCGAACAGCAGGAGGGCATCAGAGCCTTGGCCCCAGCCTGAGCTCCCGGACATTGTTGCTCTTTGCACATGTTGAGGTGCCCCCCATCTCCTTTGCCAGTCCCAAGTGGTCCTTTAATGATGATCTGATAGTATGAAATGCTGACATCCTCAGACTTCCTTCAAATGGGATTGTCGTTGTCTTATTGTAGCTGTAAGCTCCCTGGGGCAGTGAGAACTTTCTTTGGTGGTCTGCAAATTGCTGTAAAAATACAGAGGGAAATATAATGGCACATACCCCTTCTGTGTTTCTTCTCTTCCTAATGTAGTAAAAATGATACAATTCTCTTCAAAGGGGATGTTGGCTTAATGTTGTCTAAATGTTGTTGCTGTCCAGGAATTCCAACCTATTTATTAAATATGTAGAGTATTTGAAAATTGTATTTGAAAATTGAAATGTCCAAGTCTGGTATGAAAAAAATCTGCTCTTAAAGGGCAATTAGAAGGTAAACAATGTTGAAGCTATTTAAAAAATACATAGCTAGCATATCCATAGAAAGCAATAAAATGCGGCAGGCATGCACTCTTTAAAAACTTGTCTCATAGTTTCTTTTGCTTCAGATATTTCTAAACACAGAATCCAGTTTGAATGTAAATTAAAAAAAAATGATCCACGTACAATCATGT
Source organism: Tinamus guttatus (assembly GCF_000705375.1). The sequence continues at coordinate 363,953 of NW_010586512.1, forward strand.
TTCCCAAAACAACGCAGTATAAATGGCAGAAAAAAGTATGAGGGATTTTTTCCAAGGTTGAAATGCAGGCATTATTTTTTTAAACTGCTTTATGGTTTTTAAAGCTTCAAAGTGTGTAGTCAGTTGATCACAGGATGAATTTCATTTTCATTGGAAGGATGAGATGTGTGTGGCTCTGCTGGTTCATAGAAAAACAGGAGAAGTGCCTCCAAGGAGCCCTGATTTACTGTCTTTGAAGCCTCATAATTCCAGGAAGCACAACCTGTGCTTTTTAAAAGCCCAAGTTTTGTGATACCCAGAGTACCGCATACTGAGCAGAGGATAATATTGAATGTTGGCTGCTGTCCTGTAGCAATGAGTCTGCTTATGAATGGCTGTGGAAAGTTGAAAGGTTATTATCTCATGTTTGTTTACTTTGTAAAGATAAGATTTCAGAGAAAATCGAATGGCACTGTCTGGAATTCTCAGTCACTGCAGTTCCAAGGAGAGTATCGACCAGTTCCTAGAGGTTGCAGGGGACTCATTATCTCCCTGTTCATTGTAGGATGCTGATGAAATCTCCAATATTTAAGGTTAGTGATTCTTTTTATTGTTGTTTTGGCAGTTTGTCAAAATTAAATGGCTTAACTGAATCAATACGCTGTCTTGCTGGTTAACATTTGCATTTCACATGTCCATTTTTAAATATAGCAGGACTGTGAGGACAGATTTCTCTTTTTCTTTTTGAATGTGTTCAGTATGGAACGAGTAGATGGGATGAAGAGAAGAGCCATGGCTTCTGAAGCTCTTAGTCTCTAAGAAAACTTGAGGGAAAATAAACTCTTCCCTCAGTTATGCAATCAGAGCTTCCTCTGAAATCAGTGGTAATTGCACACACATGCCTGTGGGTAAGGATCTGTCACTAAAGAGTAGATGCAGTGTCAGAACCCAAATATAAACTATGTTGATTGTGAGCTTTATTTAGAGGAATATTTTGGGTATTTAGCTATGTTTAATGGTGAGATAATTAATTGCGCAGCAGAGAGTAAGTGAACGACTTCTCCTTTGTTGTGATGGTCGCCATTCCCATTGGGTGCCGAAGCTTTTCACACCAACTTAAGTTGTGGCAATACGTGGCCGTAGATACGTGTTTATCATTAGCTAAAATAACACAGCTGTTGAGGAGAGCTTTATTGCTGCACTTGTTCTGCATGCTAAGCACATTCTGTGTACATATCAAACAAAATGCCAATTTAATAGGCCCCCTCAGAGCTTCCAAAGGAGTGATGATGAAAGTTTGGCAACTTCACTTGTGTCGTTCTGTATAAAATCTGCAGGGCCATTATCTAGGAGACATCTGCAATATGAAAAATGCCAATGGTGATTTTACATTCTTAACAGCCTAATAAACTACACATGTCAAAACTACTATAAAAAGGCGAATTATGGCAGTACAATACCTTTTCCTTGTTCACTCCTAATCATAATAATTAAAAATAATGATTAAAAATGAAATAGCATTAGAAATATTTAAATATCCTACCTGTGTTTTAATATTCCTTTGGATGGAAAATGGTATATGTTTTTGGAAACTCCCCCTGGGAATGGTCGAGGCAGAGAGCAGTAGAGAATTGGAGAGGTGCTCTGCTTGGTTTAGCTGAACTATCTACCAGAGAGCCTTACTGTTCAACTAGTGCAGTGGCCCTATCAACTAGTAAAATCTAATGCTGAGATGTCCTTGCCTTTTGTTTTATTAAGAAACAACATGGATTTCATTCTTGCTTTATTCTATTGCAGTTGAAAATTCTTGCCTGTTTCATCACAAATGTCATTTAAAGCTTGAATCCTTCTCTTCTGGTTTGGTTTCAGTACCACCAATGCTAAGCATAAAAAAAAAAACAAAAAAAAAACACCCTAAACTAAAAACAATCCCCAAACCATTTTTTTTCTTGTTTTACCAAATCATGAAATACAGCTCTGATTTCGTTCCACTTTTTTTTGCCTTCTTTGAACCTATTGGCATTCAGATTATTCTACTTTTCTCTGTGGCTGCGTTGAGTATTTTTGTAAACTGAAAGCTGTAGTTCAGTAGCCAAACCTATTTGCACCATTTCTGCATGACAACAGAAGTGGTAAAGTCATGCTATAATACAAAATATAAAACCAGTATTAAAATTAAGAGTCATAAATTTGGTCTCAATTTATTTGGATCAGAAAGCTAAAGGAAAGGGAAAAGGCCTGTGTGTTTTGGCCACATCTGTTCGCCTATGCGACAGCCCAATAATAAATATGATAGCTTGGCAGATCCAAGTTGCCAGGCGTATGGTACCGTGGTGAAAAGCTGCTTGTAGCAGAGTGGATGGAGCCCAGTGCAAATGGTCAGGATGATACCGTGCTTCTGCTTCTGTCGCTTTATTTCACTATCCAGGCTCTGCAGCCACAGCCATAGCAGTGCCGGCCTCTCACCCAGCCAGAAGAATAAAAAAGCTGCCCTTTCTTCAGGCAACATTTCAAGTTTTTAATAGTAGACTCCATAATTTCCCTTTTTCCCTCACATCAAATGACAGTTTGAAGAGCTGAGGCCGAGGAAAGGGAAATTCAGGCTAACATTTTTTCGCAGAATCTATTTTGGTCACCTGCTTTGGGCGCCAGGCTTCAGAGCGCGGCTTTGACTTAAAGAGCAGTCAGGCACTCTGACCTCTGACTCGGGTCCCCTGCTAGGGATTCAGCAGCTCTGTCAGACTCAAAATGCCTTAGATGGAGCACCCCGATTCAGTGACTCCGATGAGCTACAACTTGCCTGATTTGCCAGAGATCAAATGAACCCACCCAGAATCAGAAAAGAGTTGTCTGAATGCCCCGTTTTCTGCTCTGCTTTCAAGACTGTCTTCTCATGCCTCTTGGAAAGTCTCATTTCTAATGAGAAGCTAGCAAATCTTTTAACCAGACCTGAAGTAACCACTCATATCACCCCTGTTTTAGTGCCTTCCTTAAATAATATAGTTCAGACTTGAGTTTCTTAGCTTTGTTGCCTTCCATTTTGCCTTATGCATTTAAGCTAAGATAGTATTTGAAAGATAAAGAGTAAACTGTAGAGTATGTTTTGTAGCCACACTAGGTCACGTTCGTGCTGACCTAACTCACATATAATCAGCTTTGGTTTTCTACCACAAGTGAGAAATAAGTCAAAATTTAATCAATCAGGACTGCTAAGTGCCCTGGAGAGCTAATGAAGTGGGTGACACCTCCATGACTTCCTGGAGGTAGAACATGGGTACTGGATTCACTCGCCAGGGTACTGGCGGACAGTGAGTGCCCAGTTGAGCTGTCTTGCCTGCCGATCCCTCATCAGACTGTTGTAGAATAAAGTTGCAGAACCAGGAAAAAAACAGCTATGTTGCCCTCACAAGAAAGGTATTTTACTGGTGTTTAAATTGTCGGTTCTCAACATATATGAAAACAGGTTTCCCTGCGAACACCACCCAATCCACTAGTAGTTAAGAATTAACTACCTCCCCCACAGGATATGAATGTTGGTCCCCCCCAAGCACAGCAGCAGAGTGATACAAAACTGCTCCCTTTCCTGAGTTTCATTTTCCCATCCCTGCTCAAAATGTCACCAGGATTTGTTCGCTGATTTTCAAGATTTTTTTTTTTTTGTTAATGGCAGTAGCATGACTTAGGCACAGTTGGAAACGGATTAATTTGGTTTCAGCTACCAGCTGCTTTTTCAGTTCACATGGGACTAAAATCTCTGCTCCTGATAAATTGCAACTGAAAATTAGTTGGGCCCATGGGTGGGCTGTGAAACAAAAAGAATTAACTTCAAATTACTGAAGTTAGCCAAGTTGGGATGACAGTGTTGTGTTAAGGCCGCAGTGTGAAACAAAACCTTGCTTAACTGACTGCAGGAAGTTTGCACTTTCCTGTGGTGCTTCTTAGCTTTAAAATCTTTTGTACTTATTTGCTAGTAGCTTTTTCTGTAATGGTAATAATAAGCAGATCTGACCTGGGGAGTGGGGACATTATTACCAGATAAATTGCAAAATGAAAAGAAAAAAGCATGTTATACTTGAGTCACTAATGGGTATCTAATTGTGTATGGTGCTGTAAAGGTGAATTCTGACAGCAGGTAACAAATGCACTTGTGTTTTTGTGGTATGAAAATGTCAAATGGTCATGCCTTTGGTTACTGGGCAGTATGTGTTTTGATGAAGAAGCCAGTTATTTGCTCTTCTTAGAGAGTAGCAGAGAGCTGGCATCCTAGCAAAGAGAAAAATAACTGGCGGAAAAGTTGGATGGAAAAATGCAGTAGGTAATACTGCATGGTAGCAGGAGAATAATACTGCAGACAGTATCATTCAAGAATTTGGCTGGTTTGTTCTTGTCTGTGATGTTTTTCCACTATCAGATAACTTTTCATGCAAACCTTTAATCACTTCAGGATAGACACGATTTTCTATTGAGAAAGATGACTGATTTCAGAGTACCTCTAAGAAGACCTTTCAACCCAAGATATTTGCATGCTTGCTGCTAGTGGGTATCATCTTGTGCACATATTGCCACTATTACATTAATACTAGCAATTTTTCCTTTTCATCTGTACTGTTGGTTGGAAGTTGCAGACATCCAGTTGTATACTGGCATAGAGCATATGCTTCTAAAACACTTGGGTGGGAGAAAAATCTGACTTTGTCTGAGAAGAGAAAAAAACACCTCTTCTGCAGAAGACCGTGATTCTTCTCTCCATGTGCAGCTAACCCAGACAGGCACCGGGAGGCTGCTGAACTCTGGAAACTTTTCTGCATCAGCTTTCAGCTCCCAGAACTGCTCTTCTGCTCCCTGCTTGGAGCTCTGTGGCTCTCAGTCATTGGAGCCCCGCAGCTGCCCAGGCACCTCTGTAACACTGCGCGTGTAAGAGCACAGCTTATGGTGGGGGGAAACAACCAGCTGAAAAATAGGCTTTGTTTAAACGCTGGGAAATGGTTAGACATTTTTACCGCCTTGGATTGTAAAGGTTCACTTTACAATGCAGGAAGCTGCATCCATTTCTTTTGAAAAC
>NW_010586513.1:2341-14650 GCF_000705375.1 Tinamus guttatus
GAGCTGCTTTCCAGCAGGTCAACCCCTAATCTGTGCTGGTGCCTGGGGTTATTCCTGCCCCGGTGCAGCTGAAGAGCAGCGGGCCCAGTACTGACCCCTGGGGACACCACAGGCCTCCAACCAGACTCGGCCCCATTTATCACCACCCTTTACTTGTTTAACTGTGGTGAACAAGTGCCCACGCTTTGTATCCACACTTATGTATCCTCGGTAGATCAGAGCCACAAGGGCTCCAAGTCACAGATGACGTTTGGATAATAAGTGTTAATTGCCATTCCCTTACTAGTACTTACCTTCTATATCGAGCTTTGATTTCCCATCACCCAATTAAACAAAAACATACTTAAACTGAGAAATCAGTGAGCTAAGGACATCAGACACTTTGGAAAGGAGCTTGAATCTACTCTTATAGCAGCTATTAGCAATACAAAGTAACAATGCTGTGAAGATCTTGGTTGTGTAAAACAGACAGGATGTGCCACTGTCAGTAGCTGTCTAGAGACTGATTTTGCAAAATATGCATTTTTGATTTGCTCTAAGAATTTCAAGAAGCACCTTTCCAAACAAACGTAGAGACATGGAAGATGGACCCAGGACAATCCTGCCATTAAGACAAGTCTATCAAACTGGAACGTGTTTTATATTACGCTTGCTATTTATTCAAAGATCATGAATAGCCACAAACCTCGAAGTGAGCTAAGTTTAAAGCTATGATTTAGAGAAGGTAGATTTATTCTTACATGTGACTTCCTGGATATAAAAGTTTAAACTCTGAATTTCACTTGAAGGCTAATAAAATTGTTCCAACTAATACAATAGCAGTATAGGTGAGGCATGACAAACAAGGTCATAATTGGTTTAAATTTAACTTCCTGGAAAAACCTTTTGCTCGTTCCAGCTTCCATCTGAAGTTCCTTCCATGCAGTTTGAACTTCTACTGGAAGAAGAGGCTCTCAACAGTGACTCCCCTCCACGCTGACCTACCTTGAACACCTCCAAACTACTACTGGTAACCAAGCATTTTACAAGTAATTTATGTTGTCAGCCAGATAGATATACACCTAATCATCATAACTATAATTCATGTCAGCACAAAATTTTATCTCCTTTTTAGCAATAACACCGACAAAATATTCACTCACCAGATTGTTAACGAACAAGATTGCTACACTCCTCACAAATTTAGTATAAACATTTGCATGGGTCCGGTTACCCTTACAAAGACCATGAGATTACAAGTACTAGAAATCAAGCAAAAAAAAAATCTTTATTGCTATCTTATTTCTGTGTAACAGCAGATTGTATCTCAGATCCAAATTCAGGGTTACGCCACTAATGATGCTGGGACTCTTGAGGAAAATAATGATATCCTGAGTTCAGACACAAAGAAAAATAACTCCTTCCTATCCCCATTATCTCCCTTAACAGTATTTAATGAGTAATGGTACTTGAGTATAAATATTTACTTCTAGCCAGAAACCACAGAGCACCTGGATTGCTATATCCTTCACAGGGATCTCAGAATGACTCCAATTTTGAAATCTGATCATCATTTAGCGTATTTTTTATCCCAAACTATATTCATCTTGTTCAAAGATGTATAGGAGCAAGCTTAGAGCTCAGAATATTAAAGTCCAAAATATCAGACATTTCAGTACTTATTGTGCATAATACTAGAGTTTACACCAAAGCTAACAGCATTTTTGTTTCTTTTAGTCTCCAACTATGATATTTCAGACAACTGTTGTATCAGTTCAAGAGACAACCATACCAGTTCAAGAGATATGTACCATGCACACGCGGCAATTGTTAGGGCAGACAAGAACAATTTTGAAATTTTGGATTTTTGGTTAAACAATGTGCTTTTGTTTTCTTCCCCTCCTTGATAGCATCAGTAATTTTAGAGGACATCTGCTCCACAAATGTGGAAACACAAAAAATAGAAGCCAAAGTGTTCTCTTAATCAAGGCCACAGCCTTAGGTAGAAGCTAAGCATTTATATAAGGATGTCAAAGGATGTCAAATTCTGGGACTTAAATACAGAATGTGAGTTTTAATGAAATGACAGTTAATTGTTTTACAAGATCCTGGATGACTTTTCAGAATTTGGAGGAGCACTGGCTGGGATTCAGATGACAAAGCACAGCAATATTGAAAACAAAGTGCTCTTATAATGCCTACTGCTATATAAGCAATCATGGGGGGATCACCAAAATAACGCCTGCTGCCATATACAGTTCTGTGTGTTCATACCTTTTGGGGGAAACTCTAAAATTTGAGATTTTTTGCTCGCTAACATGTTTCTCACACTATTGAGTCTGCTCTAGCTCTGAACTAGATGGGTTTGCTGAAAAACCCTTACAGTAACATCAAATAGCTCTGTATCAGTGCTTCAGGTAGCATACACTGGAGCCAAACCTATTAAATATGAAAAATGAAAGTGAATTTAAAAGACTTATTATATTACAATCTAATCACGTCGGAAGCAAATGTAGCCTTTTTAAGCTTCTTGGGAAACAATAAAGTAATAAAGGAAATATACAGGAAAATAGGAAGATTATAATAAATCTTCAAGTACTCTTCAACCTTGTTTTCAGAAGGAATAAACTGGACTACAACAATAGGGACAGGGCTCATTTAAGCACAAGGAAGCATTCCAATACGAAGCTATTTTGACAGAAATGTTGGCTTCTATCTCGATATGCCAAGAGCTGCCTCCCTTTCCCAAGGGATGTCAATGCTGCTCAGAGGTCCACCCTGAAAAGCAGATGTTTACTTGGCAGTTCTTAGAGTAGTGAATTAGCAAGAAAAACAAGTTATATCAAGACCCATGTCCTTCACTAATCCATAGAACACGAGCATTAAAACTCTTCAAGCTGCCCAGTGTGCTTGAATAAACAAAAAAGCCCCAAAACTGTCCATCTTAAAAGGACTCCTATCACCATTTTGATTTAGCAATAACAAGGCTTGCAAACAGAAATCAAAGTGGTAATGGGAGATAACCACCAAATTTAACAATCTCTTCAAAGACTGCTTATATTCAGCTTTTTTTTTTCTTTATGAAACATGCTTAGTCTAACACCATCTTTCACAGGATGATTCCCATACATACGTTTGTGTTTGAGGGATAAGCTGCTATCAATGAAATAATCACTTCTTCTCTTTGATGTGTAAGAGTGATACCTAATGGCCAGAGTGCAAAGTCACTGGTCCAAAGCACTTAATGCCACACTAAAATGATGTTCATCTCTGTTATGGCTAAGTGCCTGCACACGTTAGGTTGGCGTTAAACCAGCTCTCAAACTGTGTCAGATTCATATAAATTATCACCACTGATTCTTGCTCTCCCATGGACAACTTGTCTCCTTACCTTTTCCTTGCCTTTCAGATGGAGATGATTTAAAATCCCAGAGGATGAGAGGAAATTCGAACATGGAGTTTAGAGGATAGAAGTGACTCAGTGGTGAGGAGGGAAAACGTTCTCTACCAACAACATATCTCATTCTTTCTCTGATCTGCCTTGGAATCATTTTAAGCTGCATCTTGCCCCCCAAAATACAAAGATCATTCAAATACAGCAGCAACCTGGACAGTGCTCAGCAGGCTACAATATTCTGTCAAGCACTTTTGAAACAGCCTTCTTGTCATTTTGTAAAACTGAAGTTTGATAACAGGCAATATTTAATAATGTATTCTGGTTGCACACTAATAGTGTTTACTGGAGAAGAACCACAATAAACTGAGGTTACAGGAAATAGGAGTATGTGTTTTGAGTGCATGCGGAAAACACTGTAGGATAAACATCTAGGTGAGCCAAAAGCTGTTCTTTCTTCCAGGCCTCCTGCTCGTATTGGTGAGGATTTTCCTGAGAGTAAACACAATATCCCTCCGGAGGGGCCGTAAACATTTACCTTCACGGTTCAAGTCTGGTTTCCCAGTATGGACATGCAAAAATCAGTGTGAAAGACAGACTGAGGTAAAGAGCCGCTTCCATAAACTATTCCAGTAAAACCCGGTGGTTAGTGGATCTTGTTATAACAACAACATATACAGGTCCCCTTGTCCATAAAAGTGCACCTCATAAACCATGACTATTATAAAAAATGCATTTTAAAAAGTAATTTAGAAGATACAGCAGTTAGTGACCTCAGAAAAGCGCTCTCCCTCCTTTCCCCAGCCCTGTGAAGCTCTCAAATAACCAAAATGTTTATTGTTAGGCTCAGGTCTTGCTGCATTAGAGCTTGATGAGCTCTATGGTATAACCTTTCCAGGATTCAGGTCAGAACTCCTTAAAATTCACAAAATAAGAATCACAAAGCGATGTTTATTGGATTATAAGACACAGGCACACTCGCTTCCTATGACCTCATCTCTCCCGACCTTTTGCATTAAAAAATCATTACATCAGGCACAGAACAAAAGGTCAGACGTGCAGAAGCCAAAAGTAGAAAGACAAGTAGCATTTTGTACTTAAATCTTAAAAAAAAAAAGTTTTCTTCATGTGTTTAGCACTTAAGCATTACTAGGGAGTCTAATTTGAACGTTAATTTAAAAAAATCTAAACAAACCAGGCAATACATATCTATTTGCCTTAAAGTCTTGCAAGAAAGGACTTGCAGCAAAAGCCTGAAGCTCTAGCTAATTAATATCAGTATTTTAGCTATTAGTTCTTTTAGGCTACGTTTAGGAAAACGCTTGTTTCAAAAAATAATATAGTTCTGGCAAAAGTGGTAGAGTTTTAAATTAAAATCTATTAAGCAATGCCCTTCCTGAAGACAATTAGCAGCTATGTCAGCTTGAGAAATACTCTAAATTATGAGTATTTCTCATATATAATTTATGAACAAGGCCAGAAAAGAGATGTCATATTTCCTTAAGTATTTTCAGTCTCTTAATGCTTTCAAGCTTTGGTTTTCTAAGCATTTTGAGCAAAAGTAAATCAGCCAACACGTATCAGACACTTGTGTTCCTTCTGCTGGAAAACAGCTTGCTCTGAACTTCATGTACAGGATATAAAAAGCATGGAAGATATTTATGGCTTTATCGGTGGTTGTCATACTCCAAGCCTTCAAAGTCAGCCTTGAGCCCTGTTGTACCAAATTCTGCAGAGAGAATTAACTGAGAATGAACTGAGCGCACCAAAGGGACAAACTTGACATGTTTTAACATGGATTTTTCTTCTGTGAAGAGATAGCAACATAGCAGAAAACATATGGAAAGGACAAGATGACAAGCGAGGTGCATTCCCATTTCACCAATGCTAACAAATCGCGATATCCCAAAGTCAAGCTTTGTCTCCAGGGTGTAAGCCGCTAGTTAGAATAAAAATTACACACCAAATATTTTTCCTAGACCCATGCAATAAGCTGCAGTTTGATAACAGATTTCCCACTTTCTCTTTCAATTTTAAAAAGCAGCGTTTATACGAACTACAAAGCAGCGCAAGTTGGCAAATAGTAAGCGTGTACGTCAGCTTGAATGTATCAAGAATCCATTTTCCCTTTGATTGCTGAATCTTGGTTCCATTTTAAACACGTACTACTTTGTAAAAATGACTGAACAAGCTGGAGAGTTAATGCACGGAGACAGCGACAACTACATAATATACAGACGTGACCTAGATGCAAAGTGTAGAAGGGGGCTCCCAAAAGAAATTTGGCAAAATGGCTTCAGGACATTTCTAGAGGCTTTCTGGAGGGTCAGTTGCTTGCAAAGAGACAGAATTTTGAGGAAGAGTTAGAAAAGTGTCTGTCATTTCAGCAGAAACCCAGCCCTGCGTCTTGTCCTCAGCTTCACTGCTGCCCTATGAGACTTTCAGGAATGCAATTTCTCCTCAAAACCTTTGGCTCTGCACAGCTTTGGGGTTTTTCAGGTGCAAACGCTCCCTCTCAGCATTCGAAGAAGCACTTGGCACTTTTGCAAGACAAGGACTCAGCTCTGGCTTCAACCTGGGCTCTTTTTCAAGAGCTCTTTTCCCTGCACAGTTCAACGGCCACAAACTCGGCCTCGTAAAGGATATGAGGTGCAAGTCCTCCTGCGCTCAGAGGATCACAAGCTCTGCACCTACAGATACCCACAGACTCAAAGGTGCTTCTATTCAGTAGCACTTATTGCCAAGACAAATTTCTACACCTACTATTTCTGCTGTTTCCCATGGAAAAGTTTAATAGTCGAAAATAAAGCTGATTTGCTCACATTAGATAGTCTACCAGAGCCACAAAATGGACATCTTGCCCCATTTCATGTTTAAGAGAAGTTCAGTGTGGTTTCCTACACTTGGCACCAGCACATACCTTAGACATTCAACTCCATCTCAAGCAGCTATCAGAGAGATACCAGTCTGCAGCTAACATTAAGTATTTCCCCCTTTCTTTTTCCACATTTCTGTTAATATCATGCACCTCATACATCAACAGCTGTAACACCATCATTCCCGGGACATCAATGCTCTAAACTAAGGACCGATCCAGCATCTCCAGCAGGTTATTAAGCACATAAATGTTGTCTGCCACCACGTGGACACAGCAACTCCGGACACATGGAAGGATGGTTGGACACAAAGTTGACTCCTTGCCTCTTTACTGCATTGATGTGAAAATAAACATCCTTCGGAGATGGACAGCAGATCGTTCAAGTGTTTTTCTGTCAAATGAAGTCCAGCTGTTCCTAATGACTGACAGATGAAGGCAGAGCTGTTCTTTGGCCAGGGCCGAGCAAAACATGCCACTACGAATAGGGATAATCAAACTGACATCACTCGATAGCTGTCAGGCAAAACTGGATCGGAAGGCAAGTCTCATGTGGCAAAGCAAATGTGACCATGCATTTAACATAACCAGTAAAAACCATAGCAGATGCAGGAGGACAAGTCAGTAGAGAGACTTCACTGAACACAGAGATGTCCGAGAAGACCCACTGTCATCAGCTGCAGTCTCAGTGATCAACACCAGCCATTACCTGGGGTAAGACAACACACGTCCCCTTGGTTAACTTCCTCAGGGAGTCAAAGGGTTGGAGAACAGTCCAAGTTCATTTGATACCCAGTTTCAGAAGTTGCTTTTCAAGACCTGATAGCTGGAGCAAGGATAGGAAACCACATCCACTCTTCAAAACCCGCTTGGATGCAGTCCTGTGCCACGTGCTCTAGGTGACCCTTCATGTGCAGGGGGGTTGGACTAGATGATCTCTAGAGGTCCCTTCCAACCCTAAGCATTCTATGATTCTGTGATTCTAACATTAAGTATTTTCCCCTTTTTTTCCATGTTTCTGTTAATATCATGTACCTCATACATCAACAGCTGTAACACCATCATTCCCAGGACATCAACCCTCTAAACTAAGGACTGATCCAGCATGTCCAGCAGGTTATTAAGCCCATGAATGTTATCTGCCACCATGTGGACACAGCAACTCTGGACACATGAAAGGATGATTAGACACAAAGTTGACTCCTTGCCTCTTTACTGCATTGATGTGAAAATAAACATCCTTCGGAGATGGACAGCAGATCGTTCAAGTGTTTTTCTGTCAAATGAAGTCCAGCTGTTCCTAATGACTGACAGATGAAGGCAGAGCTGTTCTTTGGCCAGGGCCGAGCAAAACATGCCACTACGAATAGGGATAATCAAACTGACATCACTCGATAGCTGTCAGGCAAAACTGGATCGGAAGGCAAGTCTCAGGTGACAAAGCAAATGTGACCATGCATTTAACATAACCAGTAAAAGCCTTAGCAGATGCAGGAGGACAAGTCAGTAGAGAGACTTCACTGAACACAGATGTCCGAGAAGACCCACTGTCATCAGCTACAGTCTCAGTGATCAACACCAGCCATTACCTGGGGTAAGACAACACACGTCCCCTTGGTTAACTTCCTTAGGGAGTCAAAGGGTTGGAGAACAGTCCAAGTTCATTTGATACCCAGTTTCAGAAGTTGCTTTTCAAGACCTGATAGCTGGAGCAAGGATAGGAAACCACATCCACTAAGGTCACATGGAGGTAGCCTTGATAGGAGTGTCCAGGTAAGATTATAGTTAATACCATCTGCTCATACCTAATGACCTAGCTGAAGTCAGGGCCAAGCATTCAAGGTTCTAAGAGCCCAGGAAAGTTGCTGGTGGCAACTGAAGCAGCAGAGCTTCTCCTTTCTTTTTACTGACATGGGATTCACAATTGAAAGACACTGCACTTTCCCCAGATATGTTCCTCCCTAGGGCAGCACAAACATCCTACCTAAGCAACAGCTGAGAATAAGCCACCTTCAAGACATATGAGAACCTCATAGATATACAGGAGAATGAGGGGAAAGAAAATACTACTGATCAAGGACACAAGAGCTCAACTCATCGAGGACCACGTCCAAGGCTCATGTGAGCTCTGCATCACATATATTTGGAGTGATAGCAACGTTCTCCTACAAATGCTACGAAATTCTCCAGCAAGTTCAAGTTTGCTTATTACACACAGAAAAAAAAATCCCAGTGACAACTGAGCAGGTTCCTCAAATCTGTTTGCTACAAAGGGAGATTTCCATAGGCCACCTGAATTCCTCTATAGCAAGCACCAACATAGGAGTTCATGTCACCTCCTGCTAAATCCTCACCTTCCTCAGATGCTCCACACACATCAATAACTTGGCAGAGCTGATGGGGTCAGCTACCTGCTGACTGATCTCCCAACACCCAAGATTTACGAGAACTTAGTCACTTACTTCCACTTTTAGCAACTGTATTCTAGTTCACCATCTACAATGCTCTGGAATGACAGTGATTATTTTTTTCTGTTCTTGTCACTGCTGTTTAATTTAGAGATAAGTCAATAATTTCCCTTTAAAAATATCACAATCGTGTTCACTACAGCCAGAGCCAAACTCTTAACTGGAAATTTATGGTCAAACCTAATATTTTCTAACAAAAACGACTCTGAACTTAGTAAGGACTTTGATTCTACAAATAGAAAATATGGGGCTTGAAACAATTTGTGCTCACATACACATGGAAGTTATTATGAACTCTCAGAATTAACACACATTGTTTTGACTCTGGAATGTAACAGCAAAGCAAGTTTCTCCAAATAAATGCTCTACGAAGCTAGCACTGAACTGTTTCTAATCCCAAACAAAATTCTCCAGAGTGAGAGATGCGGTTTTCGTTGTTGTTGTCCTGCTGTTTTATTAAAACGTTCCACTTTATCTCTAAGAGTTTTCCTTTCAGTGATTTTACTTAGTATCAACCTGGTCTCACTTCTTCCCCACTCACACTCTTATGTCTCTCCTTGCTCCTCAAAACTCCGCGTGTTGGGAAGTTGAGAGCCCTCTGTGAAACTGGAAACTTATAGGAACCCTCTCACAAAGATATTTAAGTTTACAAAGGTCTTCCTGGGCTCTTGGCTTCTCACCCACTCTGATCACAAGAGTCTCATGAAGGATTCAGGTAGCGCAACAGAGAACCAAGTTCCTCCTCCAACATTCCAGTAGATTTAGTGTTCTCCAGATTACAGAGTTCCTCTCCAGGTCTTTGCAAAGCAGCCTGAGCAAATTAATCAACCGAGTCATATAAACTCCTGACAAAACAGTCACTTAGTTTGTAGGACTGGTTGCATGAAGCAAGGCTGCACCTTTGGGCCTTAAAAGGATTCCATCAGAGACTGATTCTACAGATAGGGAGGCAGGTGCTCACTCTCCATTCCAACTTCGTCTTTTCAATTCCAAATTGGTTTTCAAACTTTTCTTTTTATTTTGCACCTACATGAACTAAACTTACTGTCTTTTTAATTCCAAATTGGTTTTCAAACTTTTCATTTTGCACCTACATGAACTAAACTTACCTGGATTTTTTTCCTCAGAGTAGTCTTAAATTCTTCTAAAAACTACTTAAATTCAACAGTTCCAGACTCCAGCCTTCAAAAGAACATTCAAACAGTCCCGGGTTTTTAATCAAGCGAGTCCCTGGGGACAAAACTTCTAGCACTGTGATGCACTTCTGCATGTTATCTACCCACTCTGCTAGGTTTGTCACAATGCTTTCATCATGGAATTTCCTCATGGTAGACCTATAAAAAGCTGTAAGATTTGACCAGGAATATCAAAGCAAAGGTGTCTACAACAGTTTATAGGGCCTTCAGTAACACTTTCATGATTAAGCAGTAGAAGACCCAAAAATTCTGATTTACTTTTTATTATGTTTTTATATTCAACAGCGTACATTCTCAAGCAGTAACATACAAACCACTGGTGTTGTACTAACCCACTTTAAATAGACTTTAGCTAGCATCAGTGACCCTTTGCAAATTTGGCTTGGAAACCCTTTCTTAAAACCAAATACATAGTTAATTTAAGCCTTCAATTACTTTCCTGATTTTAAACATATGCCAGTGATTTCAGGAACCAACTGCAAGGACTTGGAAGGGATCATGGCTGAAAAAACACAATTTGAACAGTTCACAGTATTTTGGAAATAGGACAAGAATAGAACCAGAACAGCAGATTTCAATAGGTCTGACCATTGTGGCATCCCAAAGACAAGTCAAAGAAAAACAAAACAAGTGATAGTTCCTACAAAACAAATGCCACAGGCACAAATGCCAACTAATCCAAACTGCAAGAAATGGAAAGTTAGTAATTTCAGTCAAAAAAGAAGCACAGAACACTCACATCATATTACCAAAGGAGAAATTGCACAAATCGTAGGACCAAGAATGTGAAAGGCTGGAATGTCAGCATTCATCTAATGCTAAAGGAGAAAGCTATCAAATCATTTGAAGGAAAGTGTTTAATCCCTCTTTTGCACTAGTCCTCTCTACAAAAGTGTGAACAGCTGGCTACCATTATCAATACCAGCAACAGAGAGCCACAGTTTAGGTTATATTAACAGCTTAGTTAAGTGAATTTTGAAGACTGGCAGGACTTGATTAACTTAATCCTATGATATTTCAGCCTTTAAGTCATTTCAGAACTATTGGAGGTTATCTTCCAAAACATACTGTGCACAGGCAAGATACCTTTTCAGGCAAGGAAGCCTGAAAAAAGGCAAATGCAATCCAGGCTTTAAATAAAGAAGCTGAGTGAAAAGACCCAGAAGCTTTACTTTAGTTGTGACACAGGAGATGGAGAAAGGCATGGAGCAAAGGAAGAGAGAACTGGGAAGAAGGGATCAAACCGAAAAAGTAGAAATTAAGTGCACATAAAACCACCACCAAATGCCATGTCAGTCATGTCAAAACAGAAATTGTCAAATCAATCTTATTCCAAGCTGATATGAACTTAAAGAATCTTTGGACACTTTATGGCATGAAATGCTCACAGGCAGGTTGGAGAAAGGGGATCCTGAAGTACTCCATGGAATGACTGCAAAGCTTGTAAGGGCTCTCTTGGTGCGGTTAACCAGTGGCTTACTGCCAAAATAGAAGTGCTAATAATTAACTGGGGCTCCACTTGGGTCTATGATTTATCCGACCCCTCTCTTCTCTTTAGAGGACCTGAATAAAGATAGAAGAGGCTTACATGCAGACAGCAAGAAGCTAAGGCTAAGTTCTCACTCCAGTTTTCCCAAGATCCATTTCCTGAATTCAGAGGCACGATTAAAAACATAAAAGGTCTCATTTTAAGGACACCAAGGTACAACATATAAAATATAAGCTTAAAAAGTGCTTAAAATTCAAATGGGCCATTTTGCTGCTGCACATAAGAGGCTTGGGGATTTGCAGGTTGCAGTGAACCACGCGAGCACTGTTTGACCATACAGACCTGCTAGGACACATGAAGAGCCATGAAGCACTTCTTATCCCACTTTGCAGGTGAGCTGAACACTGTATCCAGTTTTGGACACTGCACTTCAAAAAAGAGATGTGGATCAGATGGAGAACAGGCAGGCAACAAGAATGTGCAGGAATTCAGGAATGTTCAAGAAGCAAGAAGAAATTCAGAAATTAAGAAACACGACCCGAGATGACACTTAAAACCAGCGGTACCTTTCAAAAAGAAGTTTGTTCATTTAATCCTCTTTGCAGATTACTGGAATATGTGATTCTTTGGTTAAAAGAGAAGCAAGGACAGCCAAGCACTTGGAGAGAGTACTTTGATCACAAGCTTTTCTTTCTGGGAAGATAAACAAGCATCTGGCAGAAATGGCCTAAGGGCATCGGTCTTGATGACCTCTCAAATTCCCTTACAAATCAGCTTTTAAACATTTGCTCAACACCATATACAAACTCATTTGCAGCATCAGTACAACCTCAAGTCAAAGATTCCTGAAGTCTTTTACTTTTAAACTCCTAAAAATCTAAGAAAGATTCTTCATATGTTTGCCAGAG
>NW_010586514.1:0-16816 GCF_000705375.1 Tinamus guttatus
CAAAACTACCTGCATGCAAGGGCAAATACCATATTAAAGGAGGAAGTCCCTAGGGATCTTGTTCCATTGGGAATACCCCTTTTCTTCTCCCTGGGCAAGGTTGTTGAATCTCTCTTTTGTCCTGAATAGCCTGGAAGAAGACTTCATCACCTGGCGAGAGCAGTTCTGGCCAGCAGTGTGTGAGCACTTCGGGGTGGAGGCCACAGGAGAAGAGTCCAGGTCAGTGTGGGAGTGGGTTCTCCTGGGGGCAGAGATCAAATCAGCCACCCTTGACTGGCAACTGTCCATCAGCCCTGAATTGCTGTTCCCTTTCCTGTGTGTTGCTTCCCTTTCCAGGCTTGAGAGGGCACACATGGAGGAGATCAATGAGCAGGGCTGTTGGGACTAAGCTTGTCCTGGTGTGAGCTTAAATACAGCCCTGGATTCACGTTCTGAATGGGCAGTGTGTTGAGTTTAGTTCCTGTATTCTGCTGGGTAGCAGTGCTCCCAGCAAAGCAGGTGGTTCCTCATGGTTTGGCCTTTGTCATCTCTGGACTCTCTAATTTAGCCTGTTCCCTGGTACCTAGGAGTACCCTAGTATCCCAACGGGGGCGTGAAGGGGGTGTTTTTGTCTTTGAACGGTAGCAAATTCTGCAGAACAAGTGATGGTCCCTGTTTGTGGTTTCTGATTTGATGTTTTTCTCTCTTCTCCCCCTAACTCTTGCAGCATCCGCCAGTACGAGCTGGTGGTGCACACAGACGTGAACATGAGCAAGGTCTACACCGGCGAGATGGGCCGGCTCAAGAGCTACGAGAACCAGAAGCCGTGAGTACCGCACGGCCCCGGGCAGCGCCTGCCTGGGCCAGTCCTTGGGCAGTGGAGACCTTGATGCTTCTAATGACACGTGTTGTGCAGCCAGCACTGTTTGTATAAAGCAGACAGACATCCAGCAGATACCTGCCCAAGGAAGGGGTTCAGATCTCTCAGAGGATCCCTAATTAATGAATCATTAGTGTTGAGAAGGCAGCTGTGTTCACATGCATTGTTTTGCAGACTTATTTTAATCCCTTCACATTAGCATTGGTGGGAGGAGAAATGATTACTTCTCCCTTTCAGGGCCTCAGTGGCCTCATTCTCTCTCCCTGTTTGTCTGGTAAGATTTTAGGTTGTAGGGTCTGTTTCTTAAGGTCAGTCACAGATTTTCTCCAGGGGTGACTAATGTGATGATTGCTTGTGGCATGGCAGTGGGGGTACTGATTGCATAAATAAGCTGCACCCTAAAATATTGTTTTTGAGATGTGGTAGTCCCTCTGGCTGACTATTGCATCTCTTGTTCTTGATGGGGCAGAAGCTGTCAGCTGCTGGGCTGTGCTTAGAAGCAAAATACTTGTTTTTCTGCTAGCGTGGGTCACAGGAGGCTCAGGATTCAGATTCTGCTTTGCTGGACTTTGAAACATGATCATGAGGGTGCTGTGCCCAAATTGTATGGGCCTGCCCTGGTGACAGGGGGATAAAAGCAGCTCTCTGTGGGCCTGCAAAGAGTAATCCCAAGGGTCCTTGTCTTTCCAGCCCATTCGATGCCAAGAATCCTTTCCTGGCCGCAGTTACGGTGAACCGCAAGCTGAACGAGGGCGGAGAGCGACACCTCATGCACCTGGAGCTGGATATCTCCAATTCCAAAATCAGGTATTTTCCTAAAGAAGACTGGGCCTTTTTTTTCCAGAGCTGGCAGGATGCACAAGAAACCAAGAGCGGGGATGTGCCACTGGCCTCGCTGAACACTTCTAAGGGGACCTAGTTCTCATAGTTCACTGCTACTGCAGTACTTCTGTACTGCATATCAGGGCTTTCTCTCAGTTCTTGTGAGGTCTATCGAAATACCAGCTAGCTGCCCTGGGCCTCTCCAGGGCCTGATGGGCCTATCTGACATATTTGAGCAGTCCCAGCAGCAGAAATTCTCTAGGAGCTGTCTGAAAACAAGGGGAGCAGAGGTATTATGAGAATGGGGAAAATCAGTGGTGGATTATGTTTGTATTTGCTTGGCCTAGCTGTACTGGGTGTGGGGGAGTAATGAATCATGGTCTTTAAAAACCTCTTACTGGCATAAATTCTTCTGCATGCCTGTGAGAAAGCCATAAACCTAGGTTGGTTGATAAAGGCAATTACTGAAGAAGTTTTGGGCAGAGATTTTTGCCACTTGTTGGCTGGGGGGTTGGCCTCATCCTGTTGGACACTTGGCCTCATTGAAGTCTCTGGCAAAACTGACTTTACCTCAGAGTTTCCCTGTGAATGACCTGGATCTTGGAAACCATAATTTCACAGCAATTCTTTACTGCTCTGGCTGCTGCTCTTTGGGGTCCCTGCTTCTGCAGGAGTTGTGCAGCAGCTCAGATCTCAGCTGTCTGTTGCATGACCCACTTGTCTAGCTGGACAGTTGGGGCTTGGTGTGGGTGAGGAGGGCTCTGGTGTTTCAGTCCTCTCCTCTTGCTCTCGTGCCAGGTATGAGTCTGGGGACCACGTGGCTGTGTACCCAGCCAATGACGCCTCGCTGGTGAATCAGATTGGTGAGATTCTGCACACGGATCTGGATACAGTCATGTCCCTAAATAATTTAGACGGTGAGTAGGATGGATCCCTCATGAGCATCATCAGTTTTCCTTCAGTTGTGGCATCTGCCCTTCCTACCAGGGAAGAGGTCAGATCTCATAGGGCATTTGCTGTCAAAGCAACTTCCCAGCACCATTCTGAATTCAGTGTTGCATTAGCAGCTTTGACACGGAGCCTGCTTGCCAAGGACCAACTCAAGTGGGTTAGTTGTGAAACTTGCTTGGTCCAACTATTCAAGAGCAAATTATGTAACAACACGCTCCTAATTACAGAGCACCAGCCCGCCAGCTCTCCCCTTTGCACAGCAACCTCGAGTTCAGCAGAGACCTTCCTTTTAGAGACTGTTATTCTGTCCCTTGACTAGGCCCTAGTTTGTTGCTGTTCAACCCACTGCTGGGCTGAGCTGCCAGGATAGAGATTTTTTCAGTGCCTTTCTTGGATGATATCTCTAAGATAACATCCAAGAAATCTCTAAGATAACAGGATGCAATTGCTGACTTTCTCTTGGACAAAGAACCTTTCTTGGATGATATTGCCAGTGTAGGAGGGAGATGGCGGCTGCCACCCATCTTACTGCCATATGGGAAGAGTGATGGCCAACCTGAGACATCAGAGGCCTGTTAGCTCGAGGGCTGAGCTCTTGTTTCTGGAGAGGAACTCCTTGGTTTTAGTGCAGTGTCGGGATCTGCAGACCCCTGTGCAGTGTTGCAGGCTGTCTGGCTTCGCACACTCATTCCTGTACGTTGTGATTGCTAAACCGAATGGCTTGAGCTGTGATTGCTGGCATTTATCCTCCTCAAGAACTCTGTGAGCACAAGTGTCAATGGTCTAAAGGAGGCAAAGGGCACTGGAGGCCAGATCTGAAGAAAGCGTAAGAGTCTGAGGCCAAAATAGCCACCCAGAACTGTCTCCCTGCTTGGCCTGGGAGCTTGCTGGGTGCCTCTGTGCCAAGAGCTCTCCCTGGAAACTTGTTCCCTCTCTCTGCCTGCGCTCCAAGGTCCAAGATATGCTGTCTTCTAGGGCCCTGTCTTCTGGATCACCTTCCCAAAATGTCTCTGAGCAGCGTGACTTTCTCTGGAAGCCGGGAAGAAAATAAAACAGGGCATTGCCGTGCGTGGAGCTGACAACCTTGGAGCAAGACATGTCAGTGGGAAAACTGTGATGTGCAGGCAGTTCTGTTCTTAACACCTGTGTTTTTGGATGAGCTGCAGTATCGCTGCCCTAGTCTGAATGTCTGTTGCCAGCCTTGTAAACAGGAGGATGATGAACGGACCCCTTCCCCTTTGCAGCGTGCATGCCTGTCTTGGGCAGAGACCCCTATCTGGGAGCGTTTTGTTTTTTTTCTTTTTTGATAACCTGTCAGACAACCTGTGTAAAACAGAAAGGAAAGGGCTATTGGGAGACGCAGCCCTCTGGAGAGGGAGCTGGCCTGTGCTGATGCTTCCTCCATGTGGGATGGCTGAGTGGGCTTTGGCCAACAGGCCGATTCAAGCATCCTCTCCAAAGCCATTTCCCTGCTCTGTCTTTCACAAATTCTCCTGCATGTAGTTGTTGGCATGAAATCTCCAAGATAATGGGATGCAGTTGCTGAATTTCTCTTTCTCTCTCTCTTTCTCCTCCAGAGGAATCCAATAAGAAACATCCCTTCCCCTGCCCCACGTCCTACCGTACTGCCCTTACCTACTACCTGGACATCACCAACCCGCCTCGCACCAACGTCTTGTATGAGCTGGCTCAATATGCCACGGACCCCAGCGAGCAGGAGCACCTCCGCAAAATGGCATCGTCTTCTGCTGAGGGGAAGGTGGGAGCTGCAGCTTTCCT
Organism: Tinamus guttatus; assembly: GCF_000705375.1. The sequence goes on from NW_010586514.1 coordinate 4,412, forward strand.
GAAAAAGCTGGGTGATGGGCCTGGGTGTTATGGGATTCCCAGAAGGAATCCAAAATGATTGAGCTGTGCGCTTGGAGAGCTGAAGAGAGTGTTTGCCAGTCGCACAGGGACGTTGTCACATGTGTGCCCTCCTTGTCTGCAGGCTCTCTACCTCAGCTGGGTGGTGGAGGCCCGGAGGAACATCCTGGCCATCCTGCAGGACATGCCCTCCCTGCAGCCCCCCATCGACCACTTGTGCGAGCTCCTGCCTCGCCTGCAGGCCCGCTACTACTCCATCGCCTCCTCCTCCAAGGTGAGCGCGCGGCGCCCTGCTCCGCTGCGGAGCCTCCGCCAGGCCCGCGGAAAGGCCTCGCTTCCGGGGGGAGACTGGCACTCATGAGAAACCATTGCTGTCTGCAGCTCCACAGGGTCATGGGTCTGCTCTCAGCTGGGGACACGCATTGGGGATCTCTCCTAGAAGCTTTTTTGGGGGAAAGGGTAGTTCTGCCCATTCCCATGTGTGAGAAAGGGGCTATCCCAACTTCTGTGGGACCTGCAGAGGGAGATGGTGTGTCACATGTCACAGCGGACTGTGCCCCGATACCATCATCCTCCCCGCAGTCCAGCTCTTCTCTGCCATACACCTTGTTTTCAGGACTTGGAAGAAAGGTGATGGGGTACTAGTTGGTCAGGATTTGTCCTTTACTTTGCGGCCATACCTGGGGAAGCTCAGGAACAATACAGGACCCATGTGCTGGATACGTTTGGAGGTTTGATCTGCCATGGCAAGATCAGCTGTCCTGGTGTTAATGTTAGGTTGAACTTTTCCACACTGCTGAACGTGGGGGACTTCCTCAGCTGGGGTTCACTCTCCCTCATCCTGATTTTGCATCTGGGCAGGTTCACCCCAATGCCATCCACATCTGTGCTGTGACGGTGGAGTACGAGACCAAGACGGGACGCCTGAACAAGGGGGTGGCTACCAACTGGCTCAAGGACAAGGTGCCTGATGAGAACAGGAGCAAGTCCCTGGTGCCAATGTACGTGAGGAAGTCGCAGTTTCGCCTGCCCTTCAAACCCAGCACGCCCATCATCATGATCGGGCCGGGGACCGGCATAGCCCCCTTCATGGGCTTCATACAAGAGCGGGCCTGGCTGAAGCAGCAAGGTGAGTGCACAGAAACAGCCCGCGGGCCCAGCGGTGCAGGCAGGACGGGGGCTGCAGCGGGGAGGCTCACGGGTGTTGTGTTACTGCAGGCAAAGATGTCGGTGAGACGGTGCTTTACTACGGCTGCCGCCATGAGAACGAGGACTACCTGTACCGCGAGGAGCTCACGCGCTTCCATCAGGACGGCCTCCTCACCCAGCTCAATGTCGCCTTCTCCAGGGACCAGGCTGAGAAGGTACCACCCAGGTCCCCCATTCTGTCGCTTATGCTGCTGAGCATCACTCCTGGGGTGAATAAAAGGCTTGGAGAGCTGGGGCTTCCCAGCCTGGGGCTTTTCTTGTTAGGGAAGGTATCCCAGGAGCACCCAGTTCCTCCACTTTCTGGTGGAGCCATGTGGGGAAGGCGAGTTTTGAGCCTGGCTTTGGCTTCCCTTCCCTTGCCCAAGGCTGGGCTTGGTGGTGCTGGAACCTTTGTCCCTCTCACTTCACCCACCTTGTTCCCTGCCAGGTTTACGTCCAGCACTTACTGAAGAAGAACAAGGAAAACGTCTGGAAGCTGCTTAATGAGGGCAATGCTCATATCTACGTCTGTGGGTAAGTCCAGCAACAGGAAAGGGACTTGTAAGCTGCTCCTGTTCTCTAAAGAACATGTGTGAGACTTGGTTTGCCCTCTTGCTTCGCAGCGTGTGCGAGTTGCACGCTCCGTGGGCAGGAGGTGGAGCCGCAGGGATGGGGCTGGGCCAATGAACCGACTGCGTGTGGATGTTCGGGGACAGCCAGAGCTTTGTCACTGCGTTGCCACAGCCTGGCTGCTCTGTGGTAACCACCGCCAGGCTCGTCCCCTCCCTTGCTGCTGAGTGAGGGGGAGCAGCCCCGTTTCATCTGTGCTGGCTCCTTTGTGGCAGTCCTTGCGTGGCCCCTGGCATCCGATACCGCCTCTGCCTTGGCACAGGCAACCCAGCCCTGCTGTGCTGGGGTGGAAGGAAAGGAGTAGGAGGGCAGACTCCAATATAAAGTGGATTTGGGTGTAATTAGGGCTGGTTGGGAAACACTGGGGAGGGTGGGAACCGCCTAGGAGGCGGCGGCTGCTGAAAGGGAGCCCCGGAAGCGCCCCAAGCTGCTCTCCCTGTAGTGGAGCCTGCAGAGTCCCGGGCCAGCCCGGTACGTAGGTCTGGATGCCCAGATCTCCCTGGGCCTCTCCAGCCCAACTTGGTGCCTGTAAGGACAGGTCAAAGATCTGCTTGGGCCACCTGGTGCGGCCTGAGCTCCGTGGCCGCCTCCCTGCTGGATGAGGAGCGGGCTCAAGTCCTTCGGGATCCATTTGCAGCTCCAGGGTGAGGCAGCAGTAACTCCAGGACAGGGATTGGGGCTGCTGCCGGGAGGCCAGGGCAGGAGCCTCGGCCCGCTCTGTCTTTGCTCACAGTCCTCTCTGTTTCCAGTGACGCTCGCAACATGGCCCGGGATGTGCAGAACACCTTCTACGAGATCGTGGCCGAGTTCGGGAACATGAGTCAACCCCAGGCCGTGGACTATGTAAAGAAACTGATGACCAAGGGCCGCTACTCTCTGGACGTCTGGAGCTAAGAGCAGGGCTGGCAGGGCCAGGGAGAGGACAGGTCCTTAGGTGCGGGCCCACGGGAACGGAAAGGTGCCTGCCTGGCCACCCCACCTGTGGGTGACCACATCATCCCCACAGCCACCCCAGTGTCACCCTCAACCCCTCTGCCCTGGGCTCGACGGCTACAGCAGTCCCCCAGAGCAGGCTGGGGATGGAGCAGATGGCATCTGTCCCCCGTGTGTGCATATCCCTGGGAGGCAGAAGGGCTTGAGAGGGCCATGAGGGGGCTAAGGCTGCTGTCTGGGTAGCGCTCGGCACCCAAGGGAGCATCTCATGGTCCCAGCCTTTTCTTTGGGGTCAGTGACACGCTGCTGCTGGGCAGGGAAGCGCTGGAGGAGCCCTGGGATCTTTCCTTAAGCACATGGCCTTGCTTCACCCTGGCAGCTCCCTGCAGGAGCCAGGAGGGGTGTAGGAGCCAGGCAGCCCCTGCCCACGAGCTCAGTGCCCAGCGCAGCGAGGGCTCCTCAGCCGCAGCTCTGAGCCCTCTCTGGGGCTGCCCAGCAGCTCCCTGTTCCTGGTGACCAAGGGCTCTGCGTGGAGGGAGCTGTGACCTCTGCTCCTGCTGGAGGAGAGTCCTGCTCCTGCTGTGCTGGGGGCTCTGCCAGCGTGCGCAGAACTGCCCCAACAGCTCCACCTCTGCTGCTGCCAGCAACTGCTGCTCCCAGGAAAAGGGAGCAAGTTCCTAGTCCTTGAGCCAGGACCCGCCAGGCGCCCCTTCCCCTGCTGCCTCCCCTCGCCCCAGCGCGGAGGGGAGACGGCTCCTGTCCCTGCCCTGCCAGCAGCAACCTGCTCTAGGTGCTCACTGTCTGCAGGCCCCTGCTTGCTCCCCCCCAGGCCCTGCAGCTGGCAGCTCCCCTGTGCCCAGCCCCTCCATCGTGCTGTGTACGGTCATTTTTAAAATACTGTTTTTATTTTAACATCTTTGTGACTTAATCATGGAAAAAAAACTTTCAGGCTATCCAATGACTGTAAATTATTTAAATATACTTTGCCCTTGGAATAAAAACACTGTTTCTGTAGGTTGCTTCCTGCCTTCCTGTCCTGCTGCTGCATGGCTGGAGGGGGAGAGGGTGAAGCAAGCGCTGCCGGCCAGCAGCCCCCCTTGCACGTGGAAACCTCCCCAGCCTGCCCTGTCCGGGGCGAGAAACCAGGCTGCAGGTGCGGACTGAGCCGGGGCTGGGGACATCTCTGCCCCTGGGGTGCTGAGCACGGCCAGGGCTTTGGGGACAGCCCTGTTCTGGGCACACGTGAGGGCAGGTTGAGCAGCGTAGGCAGAACCTTGGGGCAGGCTGGACAGCTCTTGAGTGAAATGTTTTGTTCCCAAGCTCTCAGTTTCCCTTAAGCTGAGGGCTTCTCCTCCCTCTGGGATCCGGAGGGAGTGAAATCCTGCTCTGCAGCTGCTTCTGCACCTAAAGCTGTGGCCACGGCCCATGCTGCAGGGCTGGGGTCCCCCTGAGAGCTGGGCAGGTCCTGCTGCGGCCTCCTTGAACCCTCTGCCTGCACCCGGCTAGGGAGCACCTTCCTTGCCCCCGCGCTGCTCCTCTCCCCTCCTTCGCTTTGGGGACAGGGGCTGGGCACACTGCGAGGGGGCTGCAGAGCAGGGCTGTGCAGACCCAACACAGCACGGAAGCGCCTTCCCTTTATTTTTCCCACGTGCATCCTCTCACGATGCAAGACCAGAGCGCAGGCTGGGTTGGACTCCTGCTGCTCCCACCCAGCCCAGGGCTGCAGGTGGAGCAGCCTGGCCCCGGCCTGGCCCTGGAGCGCTTGACCCCGGCCCCTCTGCGCGGGAGGAGCTGTGGTACCGCGCTCCGAGTGCCGGCCTGGAGGCCAGCGTGGAAGCCACGGCCTCCAGCTGCCCTGGGAAGCCAGGGAGCTTCCACAGCTGCTGAGACGAGAACAGGCCTCGTCCACCTCCGCCATCACCCACGCGCTGCAGGGCTGAGGAAGGACGAGGAGGAGACAGAGGGAACCAACCCCCAAAATGTCTTCAGGACAAAGAGAAGGGAAGCAGCTGTCCCAGGCACCCCATTTATCCTGAAGGAGGGAGGCAGATGGGACAGGAGGTGCCACACGTTCCTGCCTCCAGGCAAGCGTCTCAGGCACATGGCTCCAGACCTGCCAGGAACACGCTGGCTGTCCACCAGCAGGCCCTGAGCTCTGTCCCATGTCCAGGAAAACCCGCTTCGAAGGAATGGGGCGAGACCTGCCAGAGTCTGGACGGCATCGAGGCAAGAAGAGGAGTGGGAGATGGAGATGGGGGAGAAACCCTCTTGGCCCCCACGCTGCCCCCTTCACTTCTGCTTCGTGTCTTTGTTCTGGTTCTGAAACTTCTGGTGGACAACGCGGACGGTGGTGAAGAAGTTCCCCAGGAAGAGGATGAGGAAAGGGAGGCCGCACATGAACACCTGCAGGAGCACAAGGCTGCAGGTCAGCAGGAGGCACCTGCAGCCCTTCCCCTGCCCAGGAGGCCCCAAGCTGCGAGTCCTGCCGTACCTGCCACTCCTTGCACTCCGGGTGCTGCATCAGGCGGAAGAGGGTGACGGCGTTGTAGAGCTGCCAAAACTGCATGGAACAGAAGAGTTTCCATCCTCAGCGGCTCCAAGTTGCTGTGCCTCAGCTGAGCCAAGCTTCAGCCAGCTGCCTTCACCAGGCACAAAGCCCCCACAGCTCTCCCAGGAAGCCAGCACACAGTAAAACCCCATCTAGGGCTTTCCAAGGGGGTCATTCTAGCCCAGCACTCTGGAAAAAGCTGCAGACCAACCTACTGCCTTTGTCCATTAGTCTAAATGATCTCACTACGAGGTTGGACCTTTAGCAGCAGCTCAAGACTTCAGAGGGGTTTGGAAATGACCTTGCAGTCAGCCCCTTTGTTGTGTTTCACACATCACTTAAGCTACGCCAGCAGAGCTGAGGTGCTGAGGCACCAGGGCCTCCCCCTTCTCACCAAGACAAGTTTTGTGCAGGTGGGTGCCCTAGAGGAGAAAGCTCATTTGAGGACTGCTCTTTCCAAAGCATTTTCCTTGCCTCCAGCATCTGTTTGATGTTCAGGTAGCCACGTGCAACAGGGACCACTGCACGGTTCAGATCCCAACTGGAGCTCTAGCCTTCCTTAGGGGACCTGCAAGGAGCAGTTCACACTTACCTGCCCAAAGAACAGGAAAGGAAGCAGGAACGTGAGGCCCCTCCACATCCAGGACTGGAAGCCCTCTGCAAAGAAGGAAGGTTTGAAGGGAGACCTAAAACTACACTATAGGCTGGGGACCAGCCGGAGCCTAGCTCCTAAGGGAAGAACAGGGAGGTCGGTGGCCGTGCAGTGCCTGGATGAGGCTAACACACGGCCTCTCCATGGGCACTTGTGCTGCAGGGAGCTTGGGGTGGCCTCTGGCCATGTTCCTGGCTCTTTGGTCTAGCCTGGACTCCTCCTGAGGAAGAGGCTCTAGTAAAGACACCCTCACCTGGCACCATTCACTATGTGCCCAAGGGGCTGCAGGGGCTGGTGGCCCTGCAGGCTCAGCCCCAGCACTTGATGCTGCTGGGGACAGCCCACAAAAAGCATCTAGGGCATCAGAGGGAAGATTCCTATCTGCAAAGCAGCTTCCTGGGGGAAGCTCAGATACTAGGAGCTGTATTCTCTTGTTGTTGGTACTTTGTGTCCTGAGGTAGCTACCCTTGCCTTTAACAGGTGCCAGAGCTCCTATTTTAACTTAGCACCGTGTCTGGTGCTGGGAGGGAACTGTGGTCACAGGAGCAGAGGCAAAGCCCGGCTTACCCACAGTGAGGTCCATGTTGTGCCGCTCGCCCAGCGCTCGGAGCCGATACAAGCACCCGCTCTGATAGTAGTACTGCAGGAACTGCACAAAATCTGCAGGGAGAGCAGCTGAACTCAGGATGTGCCAAGACCCAGGCCCACAGCTCAGCCCCAACCCCAGCCCACCTCTGGGGTGACTCTGGATAGAAGGATGCTCCTACCACCATGGAAGTAGAGAGCAGGAAAAGGGCCAAGGGAAAACCCAGGCAACCAGGGAGCTGTGGGCAACTAAAGCCAGTTTTCCACATGGACTCTGGAGCCAGGCAAGCAAGGTTGGCACTGCAGGTTGCAGAGAGGTCAGCACTTACTCTGATACATGGAGAAGGAGAGGAACTGGTTCCTGAACATCTGGTACATGACCCCATCTGGCCTGAGGAGAGATGACAGTGGTTGAGGGATGCAAGGCCGAGTCAAGAGGCTCCGCCAGCCTTGTCTGCCCCACTGCTGGGGTAGCGGCGCTGCTGGCTCAACCCAGCTCCCACTGAAACGGGACACCCTGAATTCAGGCACCACGCTGCAAGCCATCTGGTCCACTGTGGTTATGGAGGACCTCGTCAAAAGGTGTTCACAGCAAGTCAGAGGGATGGTGCCCAGTCTCAGGCATGGTTTGGGGAGGTGAAGATCAAGGGCTGCCAGCACAGCAGTCAGGAAAACGCAGCAGCAGTCCTTGGACAACAACTGCAGTAGTCCTTGGACAAGAACTGCAGCACAAGGGACTGTGTTTCCTGACCAGTTGGGTGCTGCCTCCCTTGCAAGGGTGCTGATAGCTGTTTCGTTTAAGGTTGTTTGTTAGTGAGAAATGTACAAAGCAGATGGTCCAGGTCCAAAAGGACCAAGGTCCAAAGACCTTAGACTAAAGATGACCAGGTCCAAAAGGCACCAATACAGCTACAGATTAGGGTACCTATACAAAGGCTGCTTAATCTGAGCTGGCCTTTGTAGGCTGCAGTCCCTAAGCAAGAGCTATCTACAAAGGAGGTAAGAAAAGCAGCCTGTGACATCCAGGCAGGACATGAGGATGTACAGACTTACCAAGTCAGCATGACACCTGAGAGGAAAGTGGAGACGTAGTGATGGAAAACCCACCAGCCTTTGATTCTGGAAGACAGACACAGGCATGGGGTTACGAACACACGTCAAGCAGGAGAGCTGGCCAAGCTGGCTGCTGCTCTCCAGCTCCTCAGCCTTCAATCCAGGAGGCTCCTAGGAGCCGGGGCAGTTTCTCCTCTGCTTCTCCTCCTGGGTGGGGAGTTCATCCAGCCCTCCCACCCCGGCAGTGGCTCCGTAAGGGCCAGGCCAGCGTGTACAACGACAACCGGAGTTTGCTACACACCCTGAGTAGGAGGCTCTTGCAGCCGCTCCCTTGGCAAGCCTACACTGTGGGTCTGAACTCCCCAGCCTCGTAGAGAAGGACTAACTCACTGCCTGCACCCTCCCGGAGCGCCTGAAGGACTCACTTGGATCCGTTGTTGATCAAGATGCTCTCCCGGATGGTGAGAGTGCAGTAGTACCACACCAGGAGGAAGTTGAAGACAGCATCTGTCACCCTGGCACGGAGCAAAGGCAGGGTGAAAAGGAGGCACTGGAGTCACGACCCACAGACGGCTGGGCACAGGCACCAAGTCAGCAACTACTAAAGGACACTTAATCACCCAGTGGGGTGTCCCGAACAGGTCTTTGCCCAGAGAACTGTTTCTCACACCATCTACTACCCCCCCAGTCAGGCTGCAGTAGCCATGGAGGCTGCTGCCCCTCCAAGGGCAGTGGCTGAACTGGTGAGACCTCATTGTCCAGTTGCTTTGCCAGCATCTTCAGTTCAGCTCTGGCTTTCAAGCTCTAGTGGTGCTCTGGGCCATTCCAAAGCAGACGGGAGAAAATGGAGGCCCTGAGAGGAGATCTCTGCACTCGGGGACAGCATTCAAGCTAGACTCACCTGGAATTGAGGAGGAACCGGCAGGAGAAGGACAAGATGAGCAGGATAATTGTGAGGTAGAGCTTGAACTTCTCGTACTCATCTTTATATGCAAACCTGCAGGGAAGCACAAGGACAGGCTGGGAGCAAGGCCGAAGGCCTCCATCCTCCTGTCCCACCAGCTTGGACAAAGGTCTGCCCTGGAACATGCTCAGGAAAACCCTCATCACCGGGACACACTTCTGAGAGGAGAACAAACTACTCTGGCTTTCCTGCAGTGAGAGACACTGAAGTAACCCCACACTCAGGCCAACTTAGTGGCTGGCCAAAGGGACAAGGAGGGCATCTTCATGGGGAGGCTGTGACTTTGGTCCTATTTGGCTCATTTGATCCTAGCTGGGTTGCAGTACTCCAAGAGGGAAGTGAAAACTGGGCTGATTCTGGAAAATGAGGAATGGGACAGCCCTGAAAAGGGACCTATGCAAGGTACATCAAGCAGCAAAGATGCAAGGTACATCAAGCAGCTACACGTCTGTGCCTGCAGTTCAGCTTGGGAAGAGTTACTGTTTCCTGGTGACAACGAGATCCCAAACCATCTCAAAGCACGTGGCAGCAGTGACGAAAGCACCGTACTTAGCCTGCTTGCTGAGTAGTGTGACGTTCACGTTCCCAAGCACCAGACTCAAGTACAACCTGCAGAGAGGGCACAGGCATTAGGAACAGGCATCTCCCAGGAGCCGGCCGCGCGCCCGGCAGTCCTGCTGCGAACGCAAGACAGAGCTGTCACATATTTCCCTGCAGACTGTGCTGGTGACAGCCAGCCCAGCACTGCTGATGCTCTGCAGTGACACCAGGGAAATGAGCACCCAGCTGTTTTCCACTTGGAGCTGCCAGGCAGCGTGACTGGCACAAACACCCTGGCATTTTGTCCCAAGGACACGCAGGAAGGGCACAGTCCCTGTCTCCTGCAGGCAAAGGGGGTGTTCACCGGGGTTCAGCTGCAGCCCAAATGCAGGTGAAGGCTGTGAGTGCCAGGCATGACTGCAGGCAGGCCCCAAAGAGGAGGAGACGAGGACGGCACTGTGAAGGATCAGCCTGGCTCTGTCCAGGTGCCCTCCAGGGGAGCCTGTGCTGAACACAGCACAGCTGTGACACCGGGGACAGCAGCAGCACAGGCAGGTTTGTGCCCTGCCGCGTTAGAGCTGCAGGCACGTGGAGCGAGGAAGTGGTGTTTCAGCAGCTACCTTCACCCAGGGACTTTGTCCTACATGTCCCCAAAGCTTTCACTCTCCTGAGAGGGAAACTAAAGCTTTCTCCAGTGGTGAGGGGAAGGATCTGGCCCTCCAAGGCCTGCAGCTCACTCCCAGCTCTCCTTTTTCCCCGGAGCTGCTCTGACAGGGGGCAGCCATGGGGGCATCACAAGACCCTGGCAGTCCTGACTCCCCCCAGGAAGACAGAGGCAGGAAAGAGATCCAGACATGAGGCACCTCTTACCCATTCTTCTTTGGCAGGTAGGCCTCCATCTCGAAGAAGACATTCTGCCTCTCTTTTATGAGGCTCTGAGTCTCTTGGATGGATTCCTCCTGTTCAGGACTCGCATGGGCCTTGCATCTGGGGAAGAAACACAGGCACTGGTATCAGGACAGCCACTGTGATGAAAGCAACACATGCTGGTGCTTGGTATGTGACCACGTCTCAGACAAGGCACCCCAAGGTCAAGAAAGACGAGCTGGGGACAAGTCTGCAACTCCATCTGCAGGACTAGCAGATGTCTTGTCACTCTGGGACGTTGCTTCCAGAAGAGGAAGCAGGAATCAAAGTGAGGGGAGACAGACAGGTCTTCTCAGCCTTCAAAAGCAACAGAGAGAGCTTTGGGCAGGAGGGGATTTGATTCAAGAACCATAAAGGCCTTGCAAGCTTTGAACAGCGAGTCAGAGCAAAGGAAAGGAAAGCTTCAGGAAACCCTGGCTTAGGTCCAGACCCCAAGAGGACCCTGCTACCAGCAAGGCTACATTAACATGTATATTGGAGCTCTGTCCTTGCTGCTCCCTTCTCCTGAGGCACCCTAGTTCTAGGGGCTGTCACAGGGCACCAACTTACTTTTTTAGGGAGATAGACAGCTCCTTCAGCCTCTTCTTCTGCCGTGCGATGGAGCTGGAGATGCCATCCTGGAGCTTGGTCAACTCCTCGAGTTTCTGCTTGTACAGCTTGTGGTTATCCTGGGAACGACAGACCGGCACACGTGCCAGCCGTCAGCCTTTGCACAAGCCCAGCAGCCCTTGGGTCTTCTGCAGAGCGCCCGGCACCCTCCCACCACACAGAGCCAGCACTCCTGGAAGGCCCCAGAGACACGAGGTTTGTCCATCTGCTCCAACCCCATCCTCTCTGGAACCTCAGTGTCACAGGCCCAGTACGACCAGCTCATGGCAGATCAGTGCTGGCTGCTCTGCTGCTGCTCAGAAACATCCCTGGTAGCAAACTGAATCTATGAAACCTCCTGTGATCCAACGCACAACAGGTTGGGTAATAGAAGGGATGGTTAGAAAACACAGGCGGGCAGCCAGGGGTGGCTGGGCACGCTGGAGAGCAGCAGGCGAGCGTTTGGCCACAAGGCCGTGCGCCCACAGGCCAGGACACTCGGCCACCCTCAAGCTGAGGCTGTAACAGCCTCAGCTTAGCCCAGCTTAGAGCACAGTCTTGTCCTGGGGACACTCCCACGGTTGGGAAAGCAGCAGCTGCAGCAAAGGGGAAGTGACAGAGACCAAAACACTCCTGCGTGAGGTGAGCTGGGGCTTGGGTCACACTAGGCCAAGCTGACATGGAGAGAGTGGGCTTTCACTGCTGCTGTCCAGCATGGGATGGGAAGCGTCTCCCTTCTCTGCCAGAGGCCATGGTTTATCCAGGATATGTCCGGAGCCCCTCCACTAGGTGCTGGGTGGGATGCTGGAAGGAGCCTGTCCGTAAGAAACACTAACGGGACCGACAGCAGGGTTAAGGTCAACCGGCGAGCTCCGTGCGCCACCGTAACCCAACCGCACCTGGGAAACCCGAGCTGCCATTCTTCCTCTATATTTAGAAAGGAAAGGGGAGACCACACTATGTCAACACTCCTTGTGAAAGTCAAAGGAAAACAACCTTGCTGTGACCACAAGCAGCCTGGATGCCACCTCTAGCAGAGGAGTAGAGCATGCTGCTCACAGCCACCCTTGGACTAGACCTTGAGGTTTGCAGTTTTCACCTCTCTGGTCCTTATCAAGCACTTTATCAGCAGATCTCAAAGCCGTTCCCAAAGGAGAAAGGTGAAAGCAAGGCACAAAGCAGGGAAACAACTTGTTCTCCCTCCCGAGACAGGCAGCACAGCAGCAATGGAGTGGGAACGGGTCCCAGATATGTCCAGCAGTGATTGATGTCCCCAGTACATGGCAGGACGTCCTCTGCTTGACAGTCAAGCTTCCTTGCTCCCATCTGAAGTCACCTGCTTCTGCTGCTCTCCGGAGCTGAGAGCGAGCAGTGCTTGGGAGTGCTGCACTTCCACAGCTCCTTTAGAGGCTCCGCACCCGGAACCCCCCACAGCCTGGAGCAAGAGACAAACTGGGAGCGGGTGCCTCGGACCAGGCTGCCCTTTCCGAAGGGGGAGCTGTCCCATCCGCAGAGCCTGAGCTGTGCCCTACTGCAGCCATGTGGCCCCGATGAAGCAACCGCAGCGGGTTCCTCCAAGGCTCCCTTGCCCCAGATCAGGGCACAGCTGCTGGCATCGGGAGCACCATCCGCTTCGCCCCCTCACTGACGGCAGGGGAGGAAACTGGCACAACAGCGCCTGGTTTATCAGGAGCACCACGCGAGGGGACGCTTGGCCAATCTCTTCCCTCGGGTGACCCGTGTGCTGAACCCTGCCCACGTCCTGCCGGCAGCCAGAGC
>NW_010586514.1:26660-36665 GCF_000705375.1 Tinamus guttatus
CGGGCCCGTGGCCTCGCCACCACCGCCCAGGTACGCGCCGCGCCCGGACACCCCTTCCTCGGGGCTGCCGAGCCCGCGCCCTCCCCAGCACGGCAGCCCTGGCCCGGCCCGAGCCGCGAGGGAGCGGCCTGGATGTGCCCCGCTCCGCCGGCGCTTCCTGGAAACCGAGAAGGGCGCTGGAGGGTCATGGGTTGAACGGCGATCCTGGCCTGAAGCCCTTCGCGTGTGAGCCCCGGGCCTAGAGGGCAGGAAAAGGGGTCATGTGGTCTCTTTGTCTTCCAAAGTAAAGTTTGCTAGTGGCAGCCCCTGGAATAACAGTCATTGTCGCAAAGACAGGCTTTACCAGCGAGGATCTTGTGGTTACTTTGGGATTGTGTTAATTACTAATGAGATTTCGAGCTCTTGGTCTCAGCCGTGTCATAAGTACAGTGACAGCGTTATTAAGCCTGCAAGCTGTTCTGGTGGGGTCTGGTAACTCTGCTCTCCCTGGGAGAGTATTTTTGCTAAATTACAGTTGTTCAGTTATTTTGCTATTGCAACTAAGATAAACTTGATCAAGCTTCTGGGTAAATTATTTTATTTCCTGTCATAATGTGATAGTGAAGCTGTTCATGCAGTGATTGGGACAAATAAGGCTTTATCGGGTAAGACAGAGTGATTAAAAATGCCCTTATCAGGGGAAACTGTATTACCACGTCACATCTCCGCATCACGTCCACAGTAGCTTTTGGTTCCTCATTGCTTCGACAGAACCGTTGCATTTAAGGCTGTTCAAGTCTTTTAGTGTGACTTGCCTCTCCTTTGGCAAGACTTCTTTTCTCCAAGCAGAAGAATACAAGTTTTCAAGAGAGAAAACTTTCTTCCAGAGAGCATGTTAAAATAAAGTTGGCTCACCAGTGGAACACAAGAGTTGACTTTATGTGCTTCTTGGCACAATGTTCTTAACTCTCAATTTTGAGGCAGCTGCAAGTGCTATTTGAAATGTATTTCAGGCTCATTATTTTCTTCATATACATGCAATGTTTATTTGTCCATAAATTATCCAAAAGGATTAGTTGTCTGAATGAGACGACATATGTCTTGATACTGCAGCTAAAACTGGAGAAAGTGCTAAGTATGTGTTGTGCAAAATCGTTTCTAGGCCTGAAGGATGACAGGTATTAGCCTCAAGCAGCAATTCACAGCTGAAGGAAGTTAATCCTTTGGAGTACTTTGCCTTTTCTTCCTTTTTTGAGGCTCAGATTTTTTTTTTTTTTAAAGATCTTTCTAATGTGTTTTACCGATAGATCCCGAAGATCTTTGGGAGGCAGTTATGGGGATAGCTTTATACAGCTTAAGTGGCAAGCCAGTTTGCATACTGCTTGATAAAGAAATTGAGAACTAGGACTAAAAGCAAAGAAAGCATGTTGAAATCCCCAAGGCCAGTTGAGTGGTAATGACCAAAACACATCTCCTATATGTTTGTCTTTATTTTTCCTCAGAGCAATGCTAAGGTAGCAGTGCTTGGAGCCTCCGGAGGGATTGGGCAGCCCCTTTCTCTTCTCCTGAAGAACAGCCCGCTGGTGAGCAGGCTCAGCCTCTACGATATCGCTCACACTCCGGGTGTTGCAGCTGACCTCAGTCACATCGAGACAAGAGCCCAAGTTAAAGGTACTGCGAGCTGCTGTACGCAACGTGTGTGCAGAGAACTCTGTTAATAAGTTCTGACGAAGTTAAAGAAAGCTTAATCTTCTAATCTTCATTCAATTCGAAGATTTCTTAAAGGAGACTTTTTGCAGTGCTTGACTATGTAGTAACAAAGCAGGCTCTAAAAGTATGCGTAACAGGAGGTATGACGTTTTTTCAAAAAAAAAAAAAGGTTCTCACAACTCTCGTCGTGTTTGAAACATGTAACGGCAAAGCATGTTAGGATCCATCTTTAACCTTGTTGTTTTGCTTTTGAGCATAAGTCTGAACTGAAGGCAAAAGAAAAAAAGAATTGGGTGCTTTTAACTGTAATTTTTTTTTTCAACTGTCAGGTTTATTTAACTGGCAAAATCATAATGCCTAGGTGTTTTGCATTCCAGGTTTCTTGGGGCCTGAGCAGTTGCCAGAATGTTTGAAGGGCTGTAATGTTGTAGTAATTCCTGCAGGAGTGCCTAGGAAACCAGGTATGTTCTCCTTGTTAAAAGTTCCAGGGCTTCCATGAAGTGTTTCCCTGCAGCCCTGCTGTTTAAATAGCGCTGTGTCTGGTGCCTTAGTGGCAGAGACATTCCTGATGCTGATTTGAATGTAAATGATCTGCTACTGACCTAGAATTTGTAGTATTGGGCACTGGGGTTAACTTCTGTCATAATGTAGATCAGTTGTAAAATAAAGATCAGCTCTGATTTCTGGAGTTTCTGTGTAAGGGTGAGGTGCAAAGACATTTCAGAGAGGCTGTAAGTAATCCTGAACTTCCCTAGTGTTTCCTACACAAAACAGAGCTGCGTTCAGAGACTGGTCCTTTGTTCCATTTGTTCAGCAGAATAAAAAATGAGCCATTTGTTTTGCATTATTTGTGGTACTGTTTCTGAGGCTTTTTGAATGCTCTTAAGCTTTTCTAGCATCTCTGAAATGTTTCATTCCTTCCTTGTCCTATTGGGAATGCAGAGGAAGTATAGATTTTATTCCTGTCACTTCCTATTTTTTTTTTTTTATGAATAAAGTAGTTTCTGCAACAGAAATGAGCAGTAGCTCTTATATAGCACTTAATGTGTTGCACAGGGCAATTAGTGTTCTGACTGCAGTGATAGGTGGGAATTTCATCCTCGGAGCAGCTGAGCTGCTGTGCATATTACTGATAATTAAAAGGGTCAGTAATGCAAATACATTTCAGAGAGACTGTAAGTAATCCTGAACTTCCCTACTGTTTCTTACACAAAACAGCTGTGTTCAGAGACTGGTCCTTTGTTTCATTTGTTCAGCAGAATAAAAAATAAGCCGTTTGTTTTCCATCATTTGTGGTACCGTTTCTGAGGCTTTTTGAATGCTCTTAAACTTTCCTAGCATCTCTGATATGTTTCATTCCTACCCTGTCCTATTGGGAATGCAGAGGAAGTATAGATTTTATTCCCATCACTTTTTATTTTTTTTATTTTTTATGAATAAAGTAGTTTCTGCACCAGAAATGAGAGAGTAGCCCTTATGCAACATTTAATGTGTTGCACAGGGCAATTAGTGTTTTGACTGCAGTGATAGGTGGGAATTTCATCCTCAGAGCAGCTGTGCTGCTATGCACATTACTGATAATTAAAAGGGTCAGTAATGTGATGCCTCGAGCTGCTGGGATGAAATAGGTTCTGACAGTTACACCTGAGGTGGTCGCTCCTGCAAAGGGCTGATCTATAATAAAGGGAGTCATTTCTTATTAACTGGGAGAGCTGCCCCATTACTGCCACTGGAGAGTTTTCTGGATATAGTAAATCAGAAACCAAAGTTGTTGTATCTCCACCCAGAGTAGAGCATTGCTTTTTGGTTGAGTCGCTTGCCAAATAATGTGTGAACTGTGGGTAGCTTCATAAAATATTGAACTGAATATGTTTTAGGTATGACCCGTGATGACCTGTTCAACACCAATGCAAGCATTGTGGCTAATTTGACATCTGCGCAAGCCACTGTCAAAAAGCCATGATCTGTATTATTTCTAACCCGGTAAGGATGTTCCAGAGATCTGGAATATGTAGAGAAAACCCAGGCTCTGAGTACTAGAGTAACACAGTTCCTTTTGTGACGTTCACTAGTGTTTTCTTGACTCTAATCTTCAAGATCTGTAGAGTATTCACAGCAGGGTGTGTCGGGGGAAAAACCCTTAAAGCTTGGTTCTAATTACCAGTTTACCAATTTGCCTTTGTCCATATTGAAGTTAAATTTGCCCTGGGTATAAAAATGCTTACTTTAATCAACCTCTAGATTACTGTGGTTATAATATGTACTGGCATATTAGCTGAAATAGAGCTCATTAGGGGAGGCACCTTTAAAAGGTGAATGAACAAGTTATTTTCTTGATGATTATTTCAAATGGAGGAGTTAATCCAGCCTGGCTCTAAATTGCTCTTTAATTTAGAGACTGAAATAACTGGTTACAGAAGACTTCAAGCTTGAAGTTTACTTTGGGTTGTTTACTAGCTTGTGCAGTTTATGCATTGGCTTAATTATTATGTTCTTAATAAGTATTTGCCTACTTTTGCTTATAGGTAAATTCAACCATCCCCATAACTTCAGAAATCTTCAAGAAGCATGGTGTATATAATCCCAACAAAATTTTTGGTGTTACAACACTGGACATTGTCAGAGCAAACACTTTTGTGGCTGAGCTAAAGGTAGGTCATAGTAACAGATCCTGGAGGAGGGATGCTGTATGCTTCTGTCATCAAATCTATCAAAATGCTTTTTAAATCACTGGACAGACCTGACGTAGCTCAGATTTCTCCAGAGCTGGAGGTGAAGGCAACACTTCCCACTTTCTATTCTTTGGATGAACTTGGGGATAGGGTTTCTGTCTTGCAAAATTCACTTCAGGACACTTTGACCTTCCATTTTCATAGCTGTCCTTTGAGTGAGCTATGTGTCTGCCTTAATTCTGTTGGCGTTTTTAACTCTTGGTGCAAGCAGAGAAGGTTGCACTGTAGTGCATCTCTGCAAGGAAGGTGCCCGCTGTTATAAAATGTTTTGTACAGTACTAGGAGGTGTAATAAAATGACTGGTGGAGTTTATAGTTTTGCTGTTATTTTTGTGAACTTATGTTAATACCATTTTATAACTTGTCATCAGGATAACATGGAGTTTAACAGCATAGAGTTAGCTTTGTCCCTGGAGTGTAACTTCGTGTGAAACTTCTATTCTGTATATTACCATTGACTTATAGATCTGTCCACATACCTAGGGCAAAGAATGAAGTGTGATGGCTTTTTTAACCATATGCTTCAGAAAGTGAAGTTTCATGTTTTCTTTAGGGTTTAGATCCAGCTCGTGTAAGTGTCCCAGTTATTGGTGGCCATGCAGGGAAGACTATCATCCCTCTCATCTCTCAGGTAGGTCATAGTGCCTCTTGTGTGTTCTTGCACTATGTGCTGTTCCTCATCAGGATGTAAGAGTTAATGTGAAGCGCCTTGGTCGTGGCACGTAACCTCCTAGGGTGCAGCACACACAATCATCCCTGCTTTTGTGTGGATGCTTTTTCTCTGAGATGAGGTGCAAGACTTTGAATGCTTATGAGCTAAATCTGAACTCTGGGTGGTTTAAATAGCTCCCCTATTTCCCCTAAGGAGTTCTGGGATAAGCACTGATGAATAGTGTGGGTGCCAAGGTATGTTTGTGTTGCATCGTGTGTGTGTTTTTAATAGCTGTTGAGTGACATGAGCGCCTTGCTTCAGTGGGAAAATGAAACTGTCTTTGCCTTGGAGGCCTGGAAACACTGCCTCAGTGCCCAGAATTGAAATGAGGCAAAGCTCAGGTTCTGTGTGGAGGCCTCCTTCAGTAATGCCTGGCAGTCAGATAAACATTGCCCTCAACCTAAACTAGAAGCTCTTGGAAAAATAAAATGCAGTTCCAGAGTAGGCTGTAACTTCAGGAGGAGGTGGCTAGAATATGTACAACACAAAGGGATGCTACAGAGCAATTCCCTGGGAAAAGGGCAAAGCTTTGCTTTAAGCAGGAATCAAATATCCTTCACAGAGGGCATGCTTCTAGGGAATAAGAGGAAAGGCCCTGGGGCAGCTGAATCCAGTGGGGACAGTGACACTGCTCTTAACATACTTGCAGAGCTGTATGTGAAGGTTCATGAACTTTGTAAATAGTGCTTTTAGAGTGCATGCTTCATAAAGCTCTTGACTTCCATAATGCCACAGTGACCTGATTATATAGTAGGTGGCCTTTTGAAATTCCTAGGGCCCGTTATATGCTTGGAGGACAATGACAAGCCCTGGCTTTGTAGTCAGGCTGTGGAGTGTTCTTGAGCAATCTAGGAATGATTAACTGTTACAATTCATACGGTAACCAGAAGCTTTAGTGAGCTTCCTTAGCTGGTCAGTCTGTCACCCAACCTGTAAGCTGGGATAACTAGCTTTCCTAGTTAAAACTTGTTGTAACAATATCAGCTGTAGAGAAAGCACTGGATGGGTGGCCTTATACTGAACCTATAGAGGTTCTGGTATTCAATAGTAACATTTTCTTCTATTTTTAGTGCACACCAAAAGTGGACTTTCCTCAGGATCAGCTGCAAAAGCTGACAGGGAGAATTCAGGAAGCTGGCACTGAAGTTGTCCAAGCTAAAGCAGGAGCAGGTTGGTTTTTGGCTACAGCTTTTAAATAATTCCGTGTTGAATTGAATGAAGGCAGTACCAACTGTAGTTTATTCTTGACTAAAATTATGATGTAGAATTATGAATTGGGCTTACAGCTTACAAATTTAGCTGTTTTATTATGTCAGTATCTGTCTCAAAATGGCAGTAGAAGCAGCTTAGTTTGTAGGTAAGACCAAGCATTAATTGATCCTGCAGAATGTTTTACTTTGGTACAGAAGATGATTTTTAAAGCTGTGTCCCTCTGAATCTGGCCAGCTAACCAGCGTGTAGGTGATCAAAACCTGCTGCATAGTGATAAGATTGAGGCTTATGGTCTTCTATGGCCAGTGTTCGGACTGTGCCCAGATTGCAATTAATTACAAATAATGAAAGCACAACAGTAATTTTCTTTGCAAATATGAGGCAGACCTGGAGAATGAAAAGGGGAGGATTTTACATATGGTGAATACTGCCTGTATTCTTGTCTATAAGTGTATATACATAGGCTGGAGGGGAGGGGTGGCTGAAGAGGCAGAAAGAAAAATTGCTGGTAGGAAACATTGCTTTGCAGCGATTTATCAAAGTGGCTGTGAGTTTGAAGTAAATGGTGCTGCAGCTCCATAAATATAGCTGTATGGAAACACTTTGATACTAAAGAAACATATTATTGAAACGTGATCTGTGTTTTAAAAGTGATTTGACTTTACAGGATCTGCAACATTGTCTATGGCCTATGCTGGTGCTCGATTTGTATTTTCTCTGGTGGATGCAATGAATGGAAAGGAGGGGGTTATTGAATGTTCCTTTGTTCGATCAGAAGAGACAGAGAGCCCATACTTCTCTACACCTTTGCTACTTGGGGTATGTATTTTAAATAATGGGGCTTATAAACAGCAGTTACTGATTTACTCTTGTTTTTCTAACTCTGCCTTTTGTTTAGTGATTCAACTTTGTCTCATACTAAGATTCACTCACACTGATAGATGAGCATACATTTAAGAGTTCTTGAATATTTTGATATTTTAGCTATGTGCCAACCTGCTGTTTCACTGGAGCGCTGCTGCTTTTGTCCACCCTTAGACTGCAGCTCACTGAGTAACTTGTGTTAAGAGGTCGCACTGACCGCAAATTGGTGCCCATTTATGAAGAGCTTTCAGATAATTAACCAGAAATTGCAATGTGATCACCTCAACTTGTTCTGCTGCAAGCAAATCTGCACAAATTGAGATGTGTGGAAATTACAGTATGGGTTAATAGATTAGCTAGCTAATCTAGATTAGCTGCCCACCCCTGAAGGAGTTTTCCTTTGCCACCCTCCCCTGTGGATGAGGGGAAAAACAGACTCTGCAGGGCTGGAAAGTGCAGTGTGTGTTGTCCAAGTGCTAACTGATGAAGGAATGGAAGTGGAAGGGTGTTAAGAGGGAAGGACTTGGGTGCAGACTTAAGATCTGGAACAGCATCCAGGAGAGCAGCTCTGAAGAAGTTCCAATTTGCAAGCCAGTGGCAAATGAAGGGCTCTCACACTAGGAGAGAATTCCCGTGCAGGTCTGTGTCATGCAGGGCACAAAGGAGCAGTTGGCATCCATCTTCCCTCAAAAGCACCAGGTGGCTAGTGCAGGATATGCAGCTTTCATACTGCAGGGTGGGCAGTGAATGAGAAGCTTATGAAGGCTATAAAAACTGCTGCAGAGAGCAAGGTGCTCCAGAGCCTTGCAAGGCAGCACAGGTCCTAGGCTGGGTCTCTATTGTAGGTGGATAATAAGTAAATCAGAGCTGTTAAGTTCCCTGGTTAATTAAGTGAATGGTTAATTCTTAAATAATTCTTCCCTCAGAAAAATGGAATTGAGAAGAACCTAGGTGTGGGCAAGATCTCCCCCTTTGAAGAGAAGATGATTGCTGAGGCTATGTCTGAGCTGAAGGCTTCTATTAAGAAGGGAGAGGAATTTGCAAAGAACTTCAAGTGAAGCATTGATGATGGAGAGGAATTGCAACTTCCTTAATTTATTAAGGCATCATGTCACTTTACGACTTCTGATTCAAAGCTCGTGCTTTGGTTGAAGTCTGTCTGTATTAGCTAAATGATTGTTGCCAGATGCTACTCGTCAATAAAACAGCCTCATTTTTTTCAGTGTATCAACTGGAATTGTTCTCATGTGCTTATCTCTGAAGGTGGAAGCTGCCTGTGTCTGAAAGGTTATCGGTTTCAATTGTAATGAGATACCAGCCTCGTAAAAGGGTGGCCCAGTTATTAGATCTTGTAAATAAGAACTATCCTGTGTCATTCCTTTGCAGAGGGGAATGTAATTGAAGGGAGTTAATTGTACAGACTGACAGGGATGGGGTTCAAGACAAAGAAAGCCTGAAGTTTTATTTGTTTAAATATGTTGAAAATCATGCATTTCTTCCCCAAATTGTGAAGGTCTTTAAAGATGAACACTGCCCTCTGAACTTAGATAATAGAGCAAGAGGGGTTCCTCCAGCTTAAATTCACTCAAATCAATCCTGTGCTGATTTTAGACCTTTCTTATTTCCACTGGTACAAAAGTTGCAAAATAATCTGCCTTTTAAGTAAAGGTTGGCGTTTCATGCTTCTTTAAGCAGCTTCTATCTCCAAAAAGGCTAACTAATGAATGAGAGTAAGCAACAGTAACAATGTACTGCAGTAGTAGTTTATAATTTTGAAATTGATGGTATCTGTATGGCCTGGCCTGTGTGGGTGCTCAGTTTTTCCCCTGTTCCTCCCTGCATGGGGCTTTGCTGCCTTTTGGCATAGTTTGAGCTGCTTGTTAGCACAGCAGCTGAGAAAACAGATGTGGTCAAACACTATCAAGGCAGGTTGAAGAGCCCTATGAGGAAAAACTTCCCATCAGGTGATCCAGGAAGGGTGTGTGTTTATTTTTTAGAAGGTGGCATTGCCTGTTTATTAAGTTGTTTTGCCTTAATCTCTTTTGTAAATTTACTTGAAAGTATTAGGAAAAGGGCATAGCAGTTGAAATGTCAGTTCTGCTCTAAGGAAATAATAAAATGATAAAGTGACTTCTTTCTAGACAGGGACAAAAGCTTTGATTTAGCATCTAGATAGACTTTGGTTACATTCATCCTCATGCAAATATAAAAATAAATGTCTGCAAGAAAATGGTGATGACAAGCTCAGTTGCTGACTTCTTTCAAGGTAAGCTTTAATGAAGGAAGCTATTAATTCACTCTGCCTCCGTGCTCTGTGGGCTGCTTACCCTATTGCTTTGAATTGCTCTAATCCACGTAGGTTGAATTCTAAGTTGAATTCTAATACAGACTGTATTTTGATGAGATGAGGGAAATGCCAGAGCCCAGAATCTCTGGGTTGAGGAAAGGGTTAGGCTGAGCATGAGAACCTGCTGTTCTCATAAGCTTCTCTTAAGGAAGAGACCCAGAGATAATAGATACCAGTTGGGGTCTTGCTCTTTTTTGTCAGTATTCCAATTTCTGTGAGTTTGAGTGAGTTTACAGTTCAAATACAGAGAAGCTTCTCTTAAGGAAGAGACCCAGACATAATACATACCGGTTGGGGTCTTGCTCTTTTTTGCTCAATTTCTGCGAGTTTTTGAGTGAGTTTACAGTTCAAATACAGCTCGTTGATCTAGTTTATTGTTCTGGACTCTTCTGATCCTACAATTGTCATGCTATTGAATAGATACTGGGAATAAAATGGTTGACTCTTTCC
>NW_010586514.1:85705-101442 GCF_000705375.1 Tinamus guttatus
CTGGAACAGGCTGCCCAGAGAGGTTGTGGAGTCTCCTTCTCTGGAGATCTTCAAAACCCACTTGGACGCAGTCCTGTGCCACGTGCTCTAGGTGACCCTGCGTGTGCAGGGGGGTTGGACTAGATGATCTCTAGAGGTCCCTGCCAACCTTCAGCATTCTATGATTCTATGAAATCTTTCAGTCATTCTAGAAAAAAAAGGGCACTTTCACCTTCCTTTCTACTTCCTTCCACAAAACAAGCCCAGCCACAAGACTAGCCCCTTATTTATGCAGAACAGCAGTCGGTATCTGCTGTGGTGCCTCTAATTTCCACGCAAGCCTGCAGACACGGGTGTCACTTGCAGGAGCGTCCCCGCGCTCTCCTGTGACACCTCAGACGCAGGGGCAGGTGTGCAGGACAAAGACACCTCACCAGGGACCGCAGCTCTCTGCAGACCCTGGGTGGCTCTGGCGATGCTGCTGGGCTTGTGCTTGGAGGTTACCAAGTTCAAGGGTGCTGCAAGCTCCAGCCTCGCTGGCTCCCCCAGCCTTTGAGGGTGCAGCTTCTGAACCACCGTCAAACACCCTGAAGCAACAGAAGTAACGCAAAGGTTCCCCTTAGACAAAAACTCCTGCAGGTTTAGGGTCTCTACCACTTGGGAGTCCAGAGACCTGTACGCCTTCAAAGCCCTCTGATTTGTAAAAAAAAAAAACCCTCTAACTTCAGAGACAGTTAAACCACAGAGAAGGTTCTCCCGATTTCTACATTACAACTGTGAACTCTGACTCAGCACCACGTTCAAGTCCTGGCAAGCTCCCAGCGTGCTCAAATATCACACTGCAGCCAGGAGAAGGCTCAGCCCCGTGCTGAAAAGTCAGGGAGCAGGCAAAACTTCTGCCTGCAGCTCATCTCAAGGTCCATTCTCACCAAAAGCCCAAGGGTTGGTCCTCCTCCATCTTCTTTCCAGAAATATCGTCATTAACAGGTTTCCTTGGGATCTATAGGGGAAATTCGCTGTTAGACAAGCCTGTCAGTGGCTGCTTAGGAACTTATTCCAGGACTCTTCATCCTGCATTTCTTACCTTGCAGCAGTGTAAGCCTGAACTAATTATTTTTAGGTGAACGTTGACTCTTTGGGTACAGAGTAGCTGCCGCAGAGAACCGCCAAGATTTAGCTCTGCCTATATATCCTCAAAGAGAGGGATTTTCACTCTGTTTTTGTAACAAAGTGCCCCCATCCACTCATTTATGGCTGTTGTCTAGCTTTGATGCCTTATCTGAAAGCACAAGAGCAGCTGCTAAACACACCCAGACACTCTTCTCCTGGGAATGCCATCAACATTTGACAGTTTAATCGTATTTATAAGCCTGAGTATTTTTGCTTTTTGGATCACCAAGAGGAGATCTTGATTTCCTGAAGATGCTATTTAGATATCTAAAAGGGAACCAAACTTTCCTGAAGGCAAACACAACTGTGAGAACTTTCAAGTGTCCATAACATGTCCATACCCTTCACAGGGCAGTCACCCATTCCTGTGGTGCTGCGATCCTGCACGAGGCTCATTTACGATCTGATATTCCATACCATCAGTGAGATCAGCACACATCCATCAGCAGTTCCTTTGCTTCATAGGCCACTCAAACTCAATCTTTGACCAGAAGAGCCAGCCACCTGCCAGTCCAGCCTTCTGTTGCTCTCCTGCTTGGGGCTAAGAAGGAAGAATGCTGCCCTAGGACAAGTTTTGAACACAGCAGAGCTCGTCCTCCATCAGGAGGAACCACCATTTCACCCTGAGCATTTGAGTCTTCACTATTCTATCTATGGTTTCTGTTCCACATAATTAAGTATATTGCCTTTCAGCAGAAACCGGGGTAATTGCTTTGCTTTCCCTCATATGCAATCTGCTAGTCATGCGGAGTCTGCCCCGTTTGGTTTCATTTCTTAAAAAAAGCACCTGTGCTTTGAACAAAGCAGAGGACCCGCTACCGAAAGTCTGTCTTCGTCTGCAGCCACCAGCAATGTGAGCAACCAGCGAGGAACACGCAGGCGTTCCAGGTGTATTAAACTCATCACCTTATGAAATGATCACAGCTTTAGGAAAAGATGACAGCCGAAAGGGTTATCCTCCCGTGACACAAAGTAGGTGCACCAAACTAGATCTAGAAAAACCTTCTCATATTTCATTGGTTCTTCTCCATCTTTGTTTTCCCTTCTTCCACTAGTATTTTATTTAATTACTAGTATTATATTTATATAACTAAAGTGGTACCATTTCTGTCTTTGTCAACCTCCTCCCTTTACTGTCCCCTGTGCTCACGTTTTATCTGAGTGCTACCAGGGGTATTTTAAGCTACAGATTGGGCCCTTCTCTTGTCTCAACCAGAAAAGGGCAGGAAGACTGTGGCCAGAAGTTAGTTCCCCACTGCTGTCCTGTTTGGTTGTTTCAGTATGAATAATGTTATTCTAGTTCCTAATTTTAAGTTCATAGAGCCTGCTTTCATCACAAGACAGTCAGTAGCTGGAAAATGCTGAAGGCTCATGTAGTAATAGATGGTTCTGCCATTAAGCTCCAAATTGCTCACAGCAAATCAAGGAGTAGTGTCTGGAAAGCAAGACTGTGCTACTGGTAGCATAACTGGATCTTAGAGGCTACGTAGACACTCCAGACACTGATTAGGATTTCTGCATGCTCCTACAGCTGTCAGCAAGCTTTCATCACATCCCACAGCCTTTATTATTTAAGGCAACTTTGAACCACCTGGGACAAAGTCTTCAAATTAAAAAAAAAAAAAAAAGACATTAAAACCAACAGCTCATTTATTTCATTGACTTCTGTAGCTTATTAACTACTTAAACCAACATGAGCTTCATCATACCACATACAAGTTTGATCAGTTTTTGGAGCCTGGAGATTTACTTCAGTTTCAGTCTTGCTCTGATGGATTGAAGTTAGAGAAAGAGCAGTTTCGACACCATGAAGTCACTCCTGCCTCAAGTCTGTCACGTTCTGCACGTGGAAGGAAGGTCATAAGGGACCTGAGGAGAGAAAGTTAGTGACAAAAGCAGAGCTCCGAGCCGTTCTTTTTCTGCATGTACCTTCCTTATCTGCAGTGCTGCAGTCGCAGCATTTGGTGTAACTGTTCAAGCAACGGAAGCCCCGGATCTCGCCGACCTGCCCATCGGCTTCTTCTGTAGCTGTTGAGATAAGGCAGGTCTAAGGGGGCAGCCACCCAGCTCTCGAGGCAGTTTCCAGGTATGTTATTAGACCTTGCAATCCGACATGGCTACTGACTTGAGACACAACAACCCAGGCTTCAAAGCAGCTCAAAGGAGTAACCCAAGCTTCCTAGCATGGTCACCTGTACACGTTTCAGGTTCATCTGTGTAAAGCTGTCAACTACTTCTGAATTAGCATTCCAGGCTAATTCCAGTGAGTTCCTTCTATAGCTAGTATTTGTTTTTTGAGTCATTAAGAAATTTAAGCTTGAGTTTTTCTCATGGTCTGGATTCCTTATTAACACCCCAATTCTTATTAGCCTCACCAAAAGGACAGTGCATTAAACAAGATGAAAACTAGTTTGCAGGACAAGTTGCTTCACAGTCCTCCTGCCACTAGACACCTCACACTCATTTAATAAAAACTCTTGGGAAAAATATACGATCTCTGTTGGGTCTAGGACCCTCCTGCCAGCAGATGGAGGGAGCAGCAAATGCAGCTGTATCAGTGCGAGCAGTTAGGAGGTCTGTCACTCAGGGCTCATCGCACTGTCTCTGGCAGATGGGGTACCAGCACCTCTGCCTGTTAACTACAAAGGAACAGAAGGGACGTCAAGTTATTCCTTCCCCAGGGTACAGCAGGCTGGCAAGCAACATCTGCCCACTTCTGCAACACCTTAACAGCAGACCAAGACCAGCACCCTGCTCCTTCACTCAGCAGCGCAGGGAACTCTTCCATGGAAGATTACTGAGCTGTTCCCTGCTAAGGAGCCTTTGCTACAAGCTTTCTGCAAAGCGTGTGGGGTGTTATCAGGCCGTTCTGCTGCCACGGGCACTCAGATATGGTCTTGGAGAAGGACGGAAGTTTTCAGAGCTCAGAATAGATCCTTTTACAATGAGAATCCCAATTAACTGGCTTCTAGAGGCTTTTATGAGCTCCATGAAGAAACTTCAAAGTGTCAGTTTAAAAGCTCTTTGACAATGTCTGCTGCTCTTTCCTCCACAGTATTTTAACATGGCTTTAGAGATTTATTTTCCATCCAAACATTATTCCTCGGAAATTTAATCCACTCATAGTCTTCTAAACTGAAGAAGCCATGCAGGAAACCCATCACTGGCCACTTAGAGTCCTAAGACTTGATCAGCACTGAGAAAGACTCACTGTTTGTCTAATCTGAGGTAAAATAATAAAAATCAAGATGGACTCCTGCTACTCCAGTCATGCAAGTGAGGACAACCCAACAAATGAATCAAGTTTCATGAGAAAAAGGTGTTCAGTGCTACTTGGGGTATTAGCTACTTAAAGACTTACCTCACAGCTTCCAAGAGTACTAATCTGGCACAGATATTAAGAGTTTCCCTTCTCCAATCCCACTGCAAGTATCCTACTACAGGTCATTAAATACTTCCTGGAGCTTCAAGACCAATGCAAGAAGCTTGTCCTTCATCAGGGCCTCAAAAGTGACAGTGTGATGCTGTACCCAACGCTATTTGCATGGACCAAGTAGATAGGAGGGAGCAGAGGTGCCCCCAGGCAGGTTATCCGACGCAGACTGACAGCAGCTCCTTCCTGCTGGAAGTTTCAGTCCCTGCAGCTTCTTCCCTGGGCCTGCAGGGCTTGCCCAGCAGATCTGGATGATCCACTCCAGTCTGCTCAAACAGGGCAAAAGAGGCAATTTTTGGCTTCTTGCACCACGTATTCCCGGTAGGAAAATCCATCATACCTCTGCAGTCTGCACGTGACCACCACAGCAGAATGAAACGGGAGAGGTTGCCACCACGCAAACAACTCCCTGTAGCTACTGCTCAAGCTTTTAACTGTTCCATTCTGTTACCTCAAACGCTTTGGGAAAGCGTGCTCACTGTATGTCAAGGCAAGGCTCTGGCAGTGTAAATAAAGAAAAATAAACCCACCACACCATTTTTTCACTGGGTCTCTTGGTCTGCAGAATGGGCAGATCCTTTCAGAGTCTGCAATGTGTCAGACTAGAGTAAAAGGCTTTCCAGAATGCCCCGGCAGCCAAGTGGACTCCAGCACGCCAGCTCCACAACAGGTTTAATTTCCATGTCGGTGACCACGGTGATTATCCCTCCAGATGCAATTACCCTCCCACTGCTTCAGGAAGTTCAGGCTTGACCTTACACACCTCTAGCGAAGACAGTTTTCTGAAATGAACTCATAGAACAGAAATCCAAGTTTTTACACTAACAACATTCTAGAGCACTGCATCCGATTTCACAGTCATTGCTATGAGAAGAGTGAGGTCACTGTTCTAGATCTGAGCGCAGATTTAACTACCCTTGCCTGGTTCCAGACATCTCTCCCCAGCCCTCATTTGATCTCCGTTCACCCCAGTAATGGAGCCCTTCAGGCACTGACGTCTTGACACTGCCAAATGCAAGACACCAAGAAATGCAAGCAGCCAAACTCCCAACTCCAACATGATGAAAAATTCATCACATGTAACAAAGCCCAACAGCACGAAAAGGCAAAGCTCCTGTGACTTCCTTAGCTTGGTGTAAATCAAGGGCTGTTAATCTTGCCCAGGTTCTCATTCACTGCTGAACACTGAGCGTTCGTCTTTCACAAACACAGATCCCTTGCAGCATTTCGTGGGTATCTGTTAGCACGCAGCACAGCAACTGCTTTTCCAACTACTATTAATAAACTTTCTGCTGCAGAGAACCACAACTGCCCAAACAGCAACATGTCCCTCAGCAACTGAGTTAGCTCTGAAGCTGAGATTCCTCACTGGCCTTTTCCTAGAGCCTTGTTGAAGACATCTTAAACCTAAACCATAAGCATGGTGGCATGCCAAGTAGCTTTGCCTGATACACAAGCACAGGCACCAAGCCAGTTAACCCATTGACTAAGATCAGAGGGACGTTGCAGGCAATTAAGGCATGTTTTGTACTTTGAGTTTCTGCAGACTGGGCACTTTCAAGTGCAGAAGTCTCAAATACCCATAGACTGACTCAGTTCCAACCAACATCTCCTTTGCACAAGAAAAACATTAAGTATTCTCATTCCTAATCTGTGGATCCTCAAGCCACCAGTGACATGTTCTCTACTCACTCTCTACTGCTATTAACTAACACTCTGCCTTTGGTCACTACATCGGTTTTTGGATCAGTATCAGGTTCGTTTAATACCTAACCGGGCATGTGCTGCGTCATTCCCAAGACATGACTAAGCCTGGTTAACACAGAACAAACTACCACCTCCTCTCCCTACTGGCTTTTTAATCTTCCTTTATACCCTGCAGCTGCTTCGTATCACCTGCTCTATAGATTTTTGGGGGCTGTAGCTGCACTGTCACTGCTACATTTTCAGCTACGTGATCTCACCATGTTCTCAGCCTCAGAGCCCTCCCGTGCCTACTTGCAAAGCAGGTTCCAGACTACCTAGGACAGAACCAGCACGCAGTAATTGCATGTCTAAGTAGCATTTCCTTCTCTGCTTAATAAAATACTAAAAAATAAACTGAGATTCAAGGGAAGTTCCTACAAAAATGGGTTGACACCTTTTTTCTTTTTTTTTTAAAAAAAACACATTAAGTACATGATAGTGTTATTCCAAGAGCCTGCTTTGGCAGTGTTTCCTGCATCCCTGGAGTTGCTGGCTCACATCACTTTTCCCTTCTGTTTCCAGAATATACTGTGAGCGTTTCCATACTCCACCAAGCAATCCTCAATATGGCAAAGAATACGAGTGGATGATACTGTAACCGCAGTGCGATGCCTACGTAGATATCAAGTCCTGCACTCCATCAACCCCAACCAGTAAGAGAACAACAACCTCCCAAAATCGAGCCTGCCAAAGGCAGCAGTGTGCAGTGCACGGGGCCGCAGAGAAGGAACAGCTTAAACTTGCTGTCATGGAGTCCTTGGACAAGCTGGAAAAAAACAGGCTGCTCCTGAACTCCTCCCCCAAGGCAGGCTTCCCACTTGAGGAATCCTGTGATGACACTGGCTCCGTGCTGGAATGGCAGCAATGCAGAGCGCTGCAGGGTGGGAATCCACAGTCTTGACATCTGGATTCTGGAGACAGGAGTCAGGCCTTTTACTTAAAGCGAAGTAGAGACTAGAGCGAAAGTCCTTTTTGTCATCATTTTCCTTGGTTTTAAAATGGGAGGAGGGACTGAGTTACATAACCTCAGCAGCCAGCTGGTTGCAGGTTTATATCCTTCCCCTTTACTGTTGTTCAGGGCTAAATGCAGATTTATAGCGACCCACGTGCCACTCTAGAGCTCAACTCTCTCCATTTTGGAGGAGGAGGAGGAGGCAAGAACTGGTAACAGTAGGGTCTGTCCTGGACATCAATAATGTTGGGGCACAGTCAGAAACCTACCCAGGAGACCTGAGCCAGGAGCTCTTGCAATCTCACTTATACAACCCAAATGCTCCCTTACAACCAAGCTGGAAATGTGTGATATTTTCAAGCAGTGCAATACAAACCACGAGCTGGCTTTGGATTATAAGCAAGCCATTTTGTCTCCACAAGGGAATCACAGTTCCCCGCATCCAAAAAGATGGCAAGCTTTCCAGAGGCAGGAGGACAAACAAAGCCTGGCAAACAAAGTAAAGGCAGAACATTTTATCTGACTTCTGCAGCATGACACTGGCCTGTGGCTATTTATCTGAACATCTTGAAGCCAAGACGAAGGCTTCAAAGGTTGGAAGACAAGAACACTGCATCTTCACCAGTACATCAATAAATTCACACCTACTTCTATTTCTTTTTAGCAGGCACTAAATATGTTTCCAAGCTATCACTTTCCAGCAAAATGACCACTACTTGCAGAAACCGATCAAGTAAATATTTGCTACTGTTTTAATGGAGTTTTTCCTTTTCAGACATAAGATTTTAATTTGTTTATAGTCACATGAACCTAATAGGAGGGAAGGAAGGAGATTTCAGCCAAGGACAAGCTACATTACTCATCTTCTCAGTAAACAACAGAAGTTAAGAGTTGCGATCTTCCAGAAGGGAATAAGGAAGGTCTAGATAGGAAGGCAAGGAGGGTCTAAGCTGGCTCCAGACCAGTTAGCATAAAAATATTTAGAACAGCTCTATCTCCAGAAGAAGGAGGGAAGAAAGAAAAAAAAGCAGCAATAAAAAACTGGTCTTCGAGTTGGAGAGCAGTGAGGCATAGAAGAATGCCTGGAAGCATCAAGGGTGCACGAGCTACCCAGAAATGACTAGAGCCCTAAACACAGCTCTGCTGCAGTAAAGTGGAAGATGCCTGTATCCAATTAGGAGCCACAGAAGTGCTAGGGAGACCAGGCAAATCCTGTTTTACCTTGCTCTGCGCTGCAGTTATTCCATGAAGTGTTAATGTTTCACTATCGATCACAGGTCAGGAGGTGGGCAGAAAAGCAGAAGGTACTTTCAGATCCGTAGGGTCCTCAATATTTAACCTAGTATAGGAAGGTGCTCTCCACTCCAAATGCAGGATGTTTCAAACAATACTTCTGCCACTGAGCAATCTGGTATCTGATTAACATTCAGCGAGTAGCTAGTTCTGGTCTGAATCAGTCTGATACTTCTTTCTGCTCCTTCTTGACAGACTGGTACTGAGCTCCCTGGGCAAGCAAGAGGAGCAGCACCAACAAGTCAAGCAGCACTCAGCTTCCAAGGACACGTCTGAAGTTCAAGAAACACCTCCCTAAAAGCATCTACTTACTCGAGCACCAGCAACTGGAAAAATGAAAGTTTTTTTTCCTCCAAACACATACCCTTTCCCAAAACTTTCTAGGCATTCATTTGCGTATGGTTTACTTACCATTAAGTTGCTTAAAAAGGAAGGCTGATGAGTAGAATTGCAGAGTTGGTGTGTTATACCTTGCTATGTCAGCTACTGACAGATCTGCCACTGTTCATGTTCACTGTTCATGTTCACTGTTCATGGGCTCCACAGTACAAGAGGGATGTGGAGCTGCTGGAGAGAGTCCAGCGCAGGGCTACAAGGATGATCAGGGGCCTGGAACATCTGCCCTATGAGGAGAGGCTGAGGGAGCTGGGCCTGTTCAGCCTGGAGAAGAGAAGGCTGAGAGGGGATCTAATCAGTGTATATAAATACCTCAAGGGAGGGAGTGCAGAGGACGGTGATGGTCTCTTTTCACTGGTGGCAGTGGTTTCTTAACAGTGAGGGTGACAGAGCACTGGAACAGGCTGCCCAGAGAGGTTGTGGAGTCTCCTTCTCTGGAGATCTTCAAAACCCGCTTGGATGCAGTCCTGCGCCACGTGCTTTAGGTGTCCCTGCGTATGCAGGGGGGTTGGACTAGATGATCTCTAGAGGTCCCTTCCAACCCTAAGCATTCTATGATTCTATGATTCATGGATGTTTCTCCTGGTATGAAGCGAAGGCTACCAAAATCTTCTTCCATCCATAGCAGCTACCTCAGCCCCTACTCTGCAAACTGAGAACCAAGGCATCTTCCTTACTCAAGAGCCACAGCAAGTAGAGGATCCATTCCTAAACGTAAACTGAAGCTGCATCACCCCATCAAAAAGGTAAATGTGATGGGCACACCTTACCTTTTGGGATGTTTCTTGATGTGGAGATCTGAATACTTACTGCTTCATCCTACCCAAATCCAAGCAACTCCGCAAACCCAGACAGGCTACCCGGCATGTGCTCACCCACATTCTCTCAGAGCATTTACCAGCCCTGAAGAAGCACCAAGTCTTCACAGATTTAGTATAGACAGCTGTATTTCACAGAATCACAGAATGGCAGAGGTTGGAAGGCACCTCTGGAGGTCATCTAGTCCAACCCCAATGCAACCCAAGATACCACTGCCCTCTTGGCCACCAGGGTACATTACTGGCTCATGGTCAACTTGTTGTCCACTCAGAATCCCAGGTCCTTCTCTGCAGAGAGCTGCTTTGCAGAACACTGGTCAACTTGGAGATCCTCTACAGGCTGCAGGAAACCATCAGGCCAGCCCCCAAATTCAAAGCTCTGTGTGGCTGAGTCTGCTTATTCCTACCCAGGGGCCATGCTGACCATGCTTCTAAAACAACAGCCAGAGCAATCCAGACGTGGCAGTGAAAACAGATTTAAGTGATGCAAGTCAGTAACAGCAACAAAGAGATGGTGCAGAGGAGAGGAAAAAAGGGAAATGAAAAAAAGATGAGGGATCCTCAATTAAGGAAGAGTTTCCTGCTACCAGCAATGAAGAGGAAAGTTCACCAGCTCTCCTGAGGACAATCCAAATCCAAATCCCTAGGGCATAAGAAGCCCTAGGTATCGCCTTACCATAGGAAGCAGAGCAGGCAATAGGATACACTGTTATCTGCACAGCCCTCACTTCTCTTGCAGGCATCATCCAGTAAGTTAATGAGAACTAGTAATGCAACACCAAATAACATGGTCCAGTTCACAGGAGACAAGCCACGAACACAGTGTATATGTTCCAGTGGTCCATAATAAAGAGTTTTTGATTCAGAAAACACTTCTGGAATTGAAGTTCTGTTTCTGTGGTTGCCCTTAAATTGCTGTTCCTGTAATTTTTAGTAAGCCTGAGTTCACATCAGAGTGCCCTAAGAACCTATTCCAGACAGTGACTTTGAGATGAGCTGGTGAACAAGGCTTGGGGAGACAGGGCTGTCCATGCACATTACTTATTGCATGGTGTTACAACAAGATGAGTCTCCCGTGAGACAACCACTTTTAACCTAGGAGCACAACCAGCTCAAGCAAATGCAACCCCCTCAAAGAAAAGAAAAATATGAGACATTAAAAAAAAAAGGCAAATAAAAATACCTAAAACTCTCACTCTCAGAGCCAGTCACAATCTAAAACTTCTATTGGCCAAGGGCAAAATGTCCAAGAACAAAATGTCTAAGGGCTCTTGGAAACAATACAGCTCTTGGGTGATGCTCTTCATGTATCCCAGTCATTGAGAGTGTTAGAGGAGGATTCAAGAGCTATATTCTCCATTACAACCTCAAGGTCATTTTCGTTTAATTTAAAAAGAGCTATTTCTAATAAAATCCATACCTAGGTGCTACACTTGGCCAACTGAGGGAAACCCATCATGGTCTTGTTAAGTCAGTGGCTTTTCCTAAAGCCTATATATAAAGGAGTATTAAGAACTTAAAGGAAAAAGTCTAAAAGCTTGAGCTGCTGAAGACTAACCAAGTAATATAGCAAATGTATGTACTGCCCCATTGTATTTATGGGCAGGACATCGTGGTACCTGTCACGGCTTAGTGCAGATGTGCAACTCAAGTGTCCTGAAGTTGATTTTAGCAAAGGCAACACCAGGACAGTCCAGGCTGTGAACTGGTGTAGGGCCAGAGTGTGGCCAATCAGCAGCTGGTGACAACAGCCACCCCATCCTGACCTCGCAGACCTCTGCCAAGGAAGCCCTGTTCACTGCTCATGAACCACGCTCTTGCCCAGCTCAACCAGACACATCTTCTCACCATGCGTGCAACAAAACAGTAACTGTGTGAAGCAAGAAGCAGCTCAGATGAACTGTGAGCACTGCCAATGCCTCTCAGATGCTTTGTGCAGCTTCAGGCAAGGCCTACAGAGCAGCTCTTCACTTGCAAGGTTGCAGGGAAGCTGCTTCCCTGTAATCCCGAGTTCAGCTTGCTCCACATGAGCTTTCTGGCTGCCTCCTGAAGAAGCTGGTGGGGACCATGTCATAGGCCTCACCTACTAGGAGGTCACTTTGGGCTCAGAGCCAAGCAGGCCTTGGCACACACACCACCCTCACACAGGCCTGAGCACTTCAGAAAGGCTGAAGAGTACAGTGCACCTGCAGGTACCGGTGGTTAGAGTGGCATAAAGGAGATGCCACAAGGCTGAAGGGCATTCAAAGCACTCACACTAGTGGCAGCAGCAAGAACAGCAACACACACAGTAGATACCAATGAATCACCACCTTGCTGCTGGAAATTGCTCCTCCAAGGCCTTCCCCCTTGCTCCCCTGGGAAGTGCTACTACCACAGCTTACAATCCCTGCTCTACAGCCTTGGCTCTTCCTCCATCACAGATGGCCGGCACAGCACTTCTCCGAGGGAAGCCTTTCTCTCTCACCTATTTGTCTTTATTCTACACCGAGAAATGTAAAGCAGCTACTCAACTCTACTCTCTTCCCCTTTTACTCTTCATATTTGGGTGGCTTCGCCCCTTTCCAGGGACAAGTCCGCTATCCGCATTACCGCTGACAGTTGCTGAGGGATGGACGCCTTGCCAGGCTGAGGAGGTTGGCGAGGGGTTTTGGCACAACCCATGCTATGGAAAGCCTGCAGTTCTCACACTGGCTCTCCTCCTCCACACAAAATGGTCATTCACTGCATCAAAAATATGTTGCATCTAAAGCTTGGGCAACAGCAGGCTGTTTTTTGTGTGCTTGTTTTTTTGCATTTCTAACCTTTCCCCTCCACTCACCACTGCAGCTATGAAATCTCACCCACGAGACCACCTTTAAGGCGAGGATGGTTTCCCACAGTTGGGAAGCGGCCAGGTGGTCCCCATGAAAGGGGCGGGTAGGTGGGCCCAAGGAGGCTGCCATATGGTCCCACTCCTCCCAGGGAGGCTGGTGCCGTTTAATAACCTGCCTAGGCAGCTTATTCCCTAAAAATGTCATTCCGATACCTGAGCAAGTAAGATGGCTGCTCCCTGCTTCACAGCCCCAGGGAAGCCTGCTGGACAGTGCCTGGAAAGGGCTTTAACAAGGACATGGAACCTACAAGCAGCACCTTCAGAGATGCTGGTGTTTGCAAGTTATTACTACTGAATGCAGAGAGGCCCAAGCCAGAGCCTTTTGGGAACGAGCAGCACCCGCAGCAGGCCAGCAACGCATGATCCTAATGCCCGAGGGGGGAAACAGGTCCCCAGGCAGCACGCAGCCCAGGAGCTTGGCACGACTCCACCTCCAAAAAGCCTCCACGGCCGCTCCGCAGCTAATGGATATCGATCCGGAGCCCTGGCGCGAGCAGCTGGGTCACACTGAAAACTTGAGTGGGGCCGAAGCCAAAACGGCAGCTCGCTTCAGCGCTTGCCATTAGGGCAGTGCAGAGCACTGCAGGGGGGAGATAGGAAGAAAAGCCCTGGCGCTGCTCGGGCACGAGGCAGGCTGCGATGGCAAGATCTGCGAGCGACTCCAGCACTTCTTAGGGCTGGTTTTATCCCCCTGCGGACAGGACCAAGGTGGGGAGACACCCAACAGACACAAGCAAGGTCACACAGATGCACACTAATGGCGACAGAACGACAGGTTCAGCCCTGCCTGCGGAGAGGCCACATCACCCTTGAGAGGCAGCTTCACCTTTTGTTCCTTCCAGAAAACACAGGGAACTGTTTTATGTTTTACTGAGACATCTCAGGAACCCCATCGAATGCAGCAACTCCAGCAATAAGCCCAATTCTGCAGCAGCAGTTACCCTGCTTGCATGCACCAATTAAGGGCACTAGCAGCTAATGCAGCAAGGAAGAAACAAATACGCATTAAACATCACTTAAAGAAACTACTTTGATCCAAGGAGAAGCAATCGGAAACAAATACGCATTAAACATATTATCACTTAAAGGAACTACTTTGATCCAAGGAGAAGCAATCTGTAGACGTTAAATTAGAAAAGGCAGTTAGACCGTTTCCATTTTAAGCCATTAGAAACAGGCATTTGACAAAAGGCTCCCGGGTGTAGAGAGGTGAGGCTTGCTGAATACACGACTGGATGCTGTGTCACAATCCATTAGGTCACCCTTAAAATATAAGGGAGCACCTGCAGAAGAATCAGGCTCTTTTGTGCATTAGCTACCACTCCTGGCTTTATTTTATTTTATTTTTTTTGGAGGTAGGGAAGGGGAGAAGGGGAAGGGGAAGTTCAGTGTTTCCCAACATTTTGTGCACAAAAGGGAAGGGAGCAGGCAAATAGCTAACCGCAGGTGATAGGAGGTGAACCCCCGGTGTCTGTACCTTCTGGAAAAGCGGATCCGGTCAGACAGGAGCCCTTCTGCATTACCTAGGCTGGATGCAGCCTGCGTGCTCTCTGCTACCACCTGGGTGCATTGCAGCTTGTACCAGTGCATATGACATCACTAGCGTTGCCACGGAAATGAGTGCGAGGTCACAAGCCTCCCGCACAACTGGAACTGGGGGATGGGCTCCGGAGAGGACAGTGTCAGGAATAAGCGAGTGTGACATGCCCATTACCGTGGGCCTGAGCCACGGTTTAAGCAGCATTCTGCAGAAATTAAGAACAAAGCTCTGCCTTTTGTTTGCGGCAGCAAGAGGCATTAGCACTCCCACTGTGAATCATTTTCTTATGGCTAAACTGCATGAAAACTGATAAGCAGCGTTAGCCTGGGTTACTGTTTCACCAGGAGCAGCGAGGACTAAAAGGAAGAAAAAAAAATCTATTTACATATATATATATGCATATTTTTTTATATATATAAATAAAATTTCCAACGATTTTGGTTTAAATACAGATCCACCATAAGGAGGCTAGTGAAATTCACACACCAGAAACATTGCAACAAGACTGTGTGTTAAGTCTCAAGCATATCACTGCTGGATTTGTAATAATGGCTAAATTCTCCCTAGGAAATAAGAGGTGGCAGCTACACACATTGCAAGTGTTATTTAAAAATGAAGAGATGCTGTTCCGTTATCAGAAAATGGCATAAAATCCATAGGGCAGCAGAGGAATAGCCCAGTCATTTTAATATGATATTATCTTGTTCTGATTATCCATATTTCATTCCTTGATAAGACATCTCCTCCCTCCCCGTTCTCAGGCTGTGACAGTTTTGCCTGTTTGATAAATGCAAGGTTATTGACAAAATGGTGCAATATAGGCAAACAGGGCTGCATCCAAGACGGACTGCGACATTCCTAGATCAGCATTCACTTTTCATCAGCAAGGGAGGACACCCCAGCTCCTCTTAAAGGTTCAGACCTGACTAAGAAGGCAAACATAAAGAACAGTTTTCCCCTTTAAAGCACCCCCTCCCTCCCTCCACCCAGTCTAGCCTCTCTGCAATATGACAAATGCAGAATCTTCTGGAATGACTTGATCCTGCCTCCCACGATTGCTTTGTTTGCAAGATCAGATCAGAGATATGTTTTTTCACTTCTTATATTGTCAAAATGTCAGTATTGAAGAGGAGCGTTCGGTGTCACAAATCAGATCAGCCTGCTATATGCAGAGTCTTTATTTTAAGAGCGTGAAATGAATACAACATGACTCAATTCATAAATCTCGGAACAAGTGCAGTAAAAATAAGAGCTCTGGCAGCTAAAGGCGCTGATCTTTGGGGTTACGAGCGCGCGAGCCTTGCGGACCCGCGGCAGACGGCGCACGGGAAGGGATGCGCGGGGCGGCATTTCGGCCGCGGGGAGAGGCGGGCACGCGGACCCCCGGGCACGCGGGCCCCTCCACGGGCTCCCCCAAGGACCTGGGGGCCCCTCGGCAGGTTTGGGGTGAGCTGGGAAGGGGGCAGGGGGGAGCCCTGTGCCCCAAGGGCGGCTCCTGTGCCCTCTGAGCAGGAGCCAGCAGGAGGGACAGGGAC
>NW_010586515.1:0-23878 GCF_000705375.1 Tinamus guttatus
CAGTCAGGGTACGTCCATCCTTCATCTGTTTGTCTTATGCCCGTGTGAATGGAGCATGTTGCAGCTCCAAGACTCTGACAGTTACTAGCACTGTGTGAGAAACAGCATTGCTTTCGTGTCCATTTTACTTTTCGCTGGATGCCACTTGGCACTGAGGACCCGTGGATTACGAAGCCTTTTGCATCCTCCCAGCTGCTCACAATGTGGGTCCTCCATGTGCTGCTTCAAGTGCATCTGCACCAAGGCCTGCTCCACTTCATCTCCTGGTTCCATCTGTGCAGAGACCTGCTCTGCTCCATTCCGCTTCAGCTCTCCATCCTGCCGGCAGCACCTTGGCGCTCCCCATATCCTTTCTGGGGCGAGTGGTGGCTCTAGGTGCTCAGCACTCCTGGCAGGGCCCCTTTGGGCTCCGGTCTTTGGCCACGCCGCAATGCGAGCCGCCCGGGCTGGCTGCTCCTCGAGGCACTGCAGGGTAGGAGACTCCCCTCGTTGCTCATGGCCCCACTACGAGAGCAGTCCTGGCACGCGGGGCCGCCCGCTGCTGCTCTCCCCTGGCAGCACTCAGAGCGCGTGGGTCTCAAACCCTCTCGCCCCTCGCCTGTCCTTGGGTCTGCAGCCGCTGCGAGCGCTCGGTGCTAGCAAAGGAAACCCGGGAAATCCAGGCACGTTGTGGGGCATTCTGCAGCAGGTAGGAGCTCACCCTGCTGAGCTGCAGCTCCCAGTCTTTTAAGTCACTTGATATCAAGATGCCTTACTTTGATTAAGTGCTATGGTTCGCTTCCCTTTCAGTGTAGCAGTATAAGCTGTGGTGTTAGCTCAGTTCATTGTTGGTGAAAGCTAGGAATATGTGAGCCTTTCCATTCGAAACTGGTTTCAGGACTTGATTGGTTGTACAATATCACCCAAGGCTGAACCACAATATTCAAACTCTAAAGAAGCTTTATTTTATTTTATTTTATTTTATTTTATTTTATTTTATTTTATTTTATTTTATTTTATTTTATTTTATTTTATTTTATTTTATTGTGTGGATGCTCCTCTTTTGCTTAAATCAAATATATTGTAGTTTAAGTAATTAAGAAATTAGTTCCAAATAGAAAGCAATAAGCAACACTTCAGTTCAATGTGTTCACAAAAAGATTGGGTCAGCCCTAAAAGATGGGCTTCCCCAGGGATAGTGGCACTTTGACTGACACAAGTCCACAGGTTTTTGTTGCCTGTGACAGCAAAACATTGTAGTTAGGATCACGCTTTGCGACTGATGGCCTTGAGGCCTGAGTGATTAAGTTCTTTCTTACAAGCATACCACCAGGGCGCAGTTTTTGCTTAGATCATAGCAGAGCTCTGATTCATCCCTCCGCAGCTGGAGACAGGTATTTTACCCAGTCAGCTGCAATGCTCTCAGAAGAGGTTTAGCGCCATTGCAATTACATTTGTTTATTTTTTTTTCAGTCAAAATGATATGATTTTGCAGGGAGGTGAGACTTTAAGGAAGCGTCAGAACTGCACGCCCCAGGAACCAACCAAATAATAATTGAAAAGCCCCAGATTTCAGGAGTCCCTGCTGCACACTGCTGCCTGTGAGAACGGGGACAGAGGAGCTCTAGTTGGTTTGCTCTTGATGAGGATGCACTGCTAGTGTGAGCCAAAGCAAAGGTCTGTTCAACCTGTTTTTCAGTAGCAAATGCTTAAGGAAAGTGGATTAAAACCAAGACATATATGAAACAGACATTCCCTTTGGCCCAGCTTCCCAGCCTCTCGGGAGCAGCGCTTTGGAAATATCCGAGCTACAACTACGCTTGGCTGGCTGTGTTTAACAGTCAGGGTACGTCCATCCTTCATCTAAGGTTATTTTAGTGGTCTCTCCCATGCATTGTCATGAGAGTAAATAGTATCGTGTCCGGGGTCAGTACGTCTAAACTTCTGCTGCTTCCTCAGGTGCTAGCATGGGCATTCTTCTCCCTCTGCTGGGTTTTTGCTTGTCACTTTGCTCGACTGAAATATGCATTGATGAATCTTGCTACTCAAGACCTCTTTCTGCTCCTAATTAAGTCAAAGGAAAAACTTTCTCTGACTTTTAAGGGATCTGGGTCTGGCCCTTCAATGGAATTCAGACATAAAATATCATGCTTCCCTGACAGCTGTGTGCCTTCTGTGAGGAAAGGCCAAAGCCCAGCAACTGAAATATGGCTTGCTGTGGCCGCTTCAAAGCGCGATAGCGGTGTGGGGAAAACATGTACAAATGCCAGTGCCAGCAAGGAGAGCAGGGAGCCATTGGTCTGCTCCTTTCAAGGATGCACGGCTACTGCATGTTAAGGAATTCTGCTTTTTGTTATTGAGCTTCTGATGTGTATGCTTCAGGAAAATATATGTGCCCTTAATACCGAATCACAAAATAGATAGATTTATTTTTGACCCAGAAGAGAAGTTGCAGATCTTTTTGTTGAATGTTCTTAATTTGTTGGCATGTGGAAACTGTGTCATAGGCCTCTCAACCTAACATTAAAGAAGAAACAAATGATTCCACTTATAGGAGCTGTCAGATAAGTCTGTAGTTGAACTTAGAGTGGATGTAGACCCCAAGCTTGTTTTTAAAAAAAGATGCATAATTATTTGAGATTTTGTTTGTTTGTCAGTTTTTCAGGTTTTTGGAATGCCAAAAGTGATTCTTCCAAAAGGTATTTTCTTATGACCTATCAGTACAGATAGTGTTTTTTTTGTTTTATGTAAAGAGCTTACAGTTACCACGATTTTCTTAAAACAGTGGTGAGTATATTTGTTATTATGATTGTTATAACAACCTAAGCATGCATTTTAATGTCTTTTTTTTAAATTTTGAGACTTAGTCCAGCTTTTAAAGAAATATTATTAATATTTATACCTTGTTTTTCATGTGGCCAGGAGCACCTTGTTTTAAACCAATAATGACACTGCAATGTAATTCTGTCTCTCTGTTTTACTGTATAGATTGTGTGGTTGTCACCTCCACTTTCTGAAAAATCGCACTAACTACTTCAAATCCACCAGGAAAACATGTGTGTGTTCCCTCTCACAACCTAAATGAAAGCTGAATTTTTGACACTTCTTTCTGCAACTTCTTTCTGATATTAAAATATAAACAACAGTTTTAAGATTTTCATGGGCATCTGTTTACACAGTACTTTTTTTTTAATGAGTTTAAATTGTCAGACATTCCCAGATTTTAAAAGAGCTTCATTCAAGAGCTTTTTATTCATTTCATAGTTTATAACATTATAATGATTGGGTTCTCTCTAAAGATTCTGCTTAGTTTCCAAGAAAAAGAATAGTAACCAAAATATGGGACAATGATTTCTTTAAATTTCCACCTGGAAAGCTGTAAGATATGGACAACATGGCTCTTGGCTGGAAGTGTTTCATTAATGGAAATAATAACATCAAGCAGTGTTTCACTGTATTATATTCCTCTATACTTCATGAGTATGAGCTCTGATTTTTTGTAAGAAAGAAACTTGAACTTAACATTTGCTCAAAGCTGAATGTTAATGAATGAACTAAACAAAGTACTATGGGATTTTTTGAAAGGAAAGAGAGTAGGAATGGAATATCACTAAAAGCTTTTGGATTATCATTTACTATAGCTACTCAAGACAGTATGAACATATATCTCATAATTATACACCAGCCTTTTGAGTTCTTATATGGTACCAGCCCTATTCTATATAAATGTGCATGTATGCTCACATAAACACAAAAGTAGATAACTCTAGAATTTTTAAACATGATTTTGGAAAGCACTGCATAGCAGGGAATTTTACTAAACACCTAGCACTACTAGGAATTTAAGCTCATACTACCATTCAAATACTTATTAGGTGATGATGTCTTAGCATGTGATAATTGGGATGGTGGTTTAGCTTTTGACAACAATTTCAGGTGTTTTTTTTGTCTTAAAAATTATTTTTATATGATCCAGAAATACGTCAAGGCCCAATCTGTTTTTAAATGGAAGGAAAAGTTAACAAGCTATTACTAACCTTGTTGTGATAAGCTACAAAACAATGTGGAAAAAGTACAAATGACAAGAAAACATGATCTGTGACTCATGGCATTGCTGGCTGTACCATGTTTGCTGTTTGAATGGACTTACTCCATCTCCGTAGCAGTATCAAGGTAAGAAAAGATAGATAGACATTGACAAAGGAAGTTTGCAGAGGCTTTTATTCAATAAAACCATAAGAAGAAGGCAGTTATACTGATTCAGAGAGGCCTGGTGGTGGATGAAGTCAAGGGATATTCTAATGGCCATTACATCCACCATTTTTGGTAGGTTTCCCCCTGCTGATTTTGTGTTAGGAAGTTACTGAACTGAGATTTCATATAATAATATACAGCAATATTTATTCTCTTTGAGGTAAAAATGTTCCTGCTTTCAGTTTTGGTAATTCATGCCTAAAGCGTAGGGCATATAAAATGATTTTTTCTTTTGTTTTGTTTACTCTGATTTTCAGGAGTATTACTCAACAACAAGGTTACATTGACCCATCATTTCATGCATCGGTGGTTCTTCAGTTGCACTGATTTGATCAAGGCTGCTGGATAAAAGAGGAGCAATCCCCCCAGTGGACCGAATTAGAATTATAATAAAAAGTGCGCTCACTGAAGGGCAGAGTAGATTAAGTATGGTACTTACTATACCTATCATCATTTTTTGCAATCCAAATAAATTTTCTAGCAGTCTTATTTGTAAATATTTGTTCAGACTTTATATACAAATTTTATATTTTAGTTTTACATAGTTGTGTTAGTGATGCTTTAGTTACATTTGAGGAAAAAAAAAGATGTATTTTGGCTAACAGAGGCCTTTTTGTTAGGTTAGATTAGGTAATTATCAACATGCAATAACCCTTTTGGTTTTGAATTCACAAAAAAACTTCCTGATCTCTCTTTGCTGTACAACTTCAGAGATTGTCATCGTTCCTTAATCTGAAGAACATTTTGTAGTCATAAAGCTCCTTTTAAATACTGCAGAGCATGCAATAGCAGCATTCATGTGGCTTGCTTGCTATGGAATCCTTGAGAAATATATTTATGTACATATTTCAGTGACCACGATAGGACATAAAAGGATACTTCAGAGGTTTACATAATAGGGTAGAAAGTAAGCTGAAATGCTTTGCAGGGCAGTTTTCTTCTAGTAGAGATGGAAGAAGTCCAAATCAAGAGCTTATAGAAATGCTAGGAACTTCCTGATTCACTTTGTTTATTCTTTTTTTTTCTTTTTTTTTTGATGAAACACTTAACAAAAATGCTCCCTCTTTATTTTGAAGCTGTATGTCTGTTTATACAACTTGTGGTAGTCTGGTGTTCAAAATTTACTTGCACAGTGGATTTTTTTAATCGATTAGGCACAATTGTTTTAAAAAAAAAAACAGCCACCAAGAAGGTAAACATCATC
Organism: Tinamus guttatus; assembly: GCF_000705375.1. The sequence goes on from NW_010586515.1 coordinate 5,438, forward strand.
TTACTCCTGGATTAATAAATTATTTAACAATTTCCAACTTTTAAAACAGCACTTTCTTTAAAATACTCAAGAAAATCAAAATATTCATACATTTGAGCAATTTGCTAACACTTATTTAAAACATGGCTTTTTATATTGGAAATAAAGTGGGGAGCTGATCATACATCTTCAAGTTAAAGAAATCTTAGACTTGACGAACAAAATTTGTATCAGGTGAACCAAAATGTGAAACAGATGTTTTGTATTTATTTTTCAGAAGAAGTGGTTATTGAACCAATCCAAGCAGCACCACAGTAAGAGCATGTCTCTGGTTTTGCAGCTGATCTATTACATGCCTTTTTAAGCAATTAGAGCTCAATAATGCAATCATTTGTCACCCAATTAATTTTGAAAGACTGGAAATACATGAATTGACACTTTAACCTATGGTTCACTTGGCACCATTGTTATTTAAATTCAATAAAAAATAACTGTTAACAATATTGTGCAAGCTACATTATAGAAACTTAAGCATCTTTATGTTCTGTGAAATTGACTTTGATTTTTTTCATTTTTTTTCAATTACTAATATATTTAAGTGTATGGATAAATAAAAGCAGTATGTTTTTGTTTTGAATAGAATACATGACTACAATATAATTAGAAGCACCAACTGAGAAAATTATTGGCACCATGCTTTTCAAAGGCTAAGCCAGTACCCCGATGTCACCAGAAACTTTGCCATGGGATTTAATGTGTGCGAGTTCCGGCCCTACAATATCTTCACAACTCTGGAAACCTTGAGTATTCAAGCTAAATTTCTTATAATTTTAAGAGAAAACTATGGATTTGCCAAAATAAAGAACTTGTTATTTTTTTTAATCTTGAATTCATGAAAAGGAGTTATTTCAGTGGTTCTGAATAATGGTTTGTGACTAGATTCTGCTTATTGGGGTAGGCAATGTAAAGGCAATCTCAACATGGAATGTGTATGGAGAACTAATTTTTAGAATTTCTAAACTGACTATATAAACCTAGCACATGCTAACTCGGATCTTTTTATGCTTGAAAAAAAAAAGCTGTATGAGTCATAGAATAATATATCTTGTAAGGGACATCTAGAGGTCACCTGGCCCGATGCCCTACACAAATCAGGGCCAATGCATACATTTCTCTGGGCCTGTTGAGTACTGAATATCTCTATCGATACAGATTTTGCAGCCTCATTGGGCAATCTGTTCCCAGCGGTATTTTTTTTTCTCCCTGATATCTAACCAAAACCTACTGAAATATGTTTTTGCTTGCTTGAGTTTATCTGAAATTTTGGTCTTTCACACTTCTCCAAAACCCTCATGATATATTATATTTAGCATTTAAATGTTGTATTCATAAACTCAGCTTGAGTTTATGATTGGAAAATCATTCATGATTATATAAACTTAAAATAAGGCTAGGTAAGGGCTTCAGTGATATGTAGCTCCCTTTAGTATAATGATACTCCTTCCAGAGATAAAATGGTGATTCAAATGTTTTTGCGAGTTACTTGGAAATAGATTACACTCGTGGGGTGGGCGCACTGTGCAGAAGCTCTGAGGTGGTTATTCAGCTCTTCACTAAATATATGTATTTATATGTCATCTACCTAAGTTGTTATAAGTGGACTTTTAAACTGTTATTTTAGATATGAAAAATGAAAGAAAACCTTGTGGAACATTAGATAATATTATTTGTATTTTATAGCTGTAGCAGGAATTTTCACATTTGAATCTTTTATCTTTGGGTGTATTTCTCTAATATTTTCCCAAGTAAATAATTAGCTGAACACCCTTATAACTGTCAATATCAAATACTGTGTGACTTAATCATGCTGATGATGATTTGGCATTTGTGGAAGCTACTGATGGCACTGATCCATTTGTAATCTAATGATAAATGAGGGAATTCAGTATTCAAAAGAGGTATTCATTTTACTTTAGCATAGTAACTGTATATACTCATTGTCTGGAAAGTAATTTGACTTAAATATGTTTCAGTGCCATTCTCAACTATGAAAAAGGAAAAGCAAACATCTGTGAGTTGTAAACAAGAAAGTTTAAGACAGTTAATGAAACTGCTGAGAGCTGCGTAATCAGTAAGTGTGTTTTCCACTGTTGTCACCAATTAATATGCGTCAAAGAAGAGGATGATACTGCAACATCAGAGCGATACTTTGAGAGAGAGAAATTTGGCCTACTGTTTGTGTCACAAATTACATTTAAGTGGAAACAATGCAACACTGTCTTGGGACTCATGCGCTGATCATAACCCTTTTTCTTCTGGATACAGTGGCAGCTCACTAACTTTGTTCAGTAAAAGCTGAAAAATATATTTTTATTGGAAGATTATAATTTCATTGGCATTACTTTTTAATTACATGTTTAATTGTTAATTTTAATATAAAGTTGTTTGTGTTTTGAACCACAAATGGTAAAGAGTGATGTCTCCCTACAGAACAAATCTCTGAAATATCCATTGAAAAATATTTCTGATTAAATCCCTCTGTGCAATTTTGATAAAAGTGCTGTGTAAATATTACTCCTAAGCTTTTTAAATAGGTCTTTATTCTTTTGAATAATGTTGGCAGTGGCCAGTTTCATGGTTGGTCAGGGGAGGTCTGTTAACAGGAGATGGTTTTTGTCAGGCACTTGGTTTTTGGGAGGCACTGACTTCAGCGGCCCCCTTCAGCAGGTCATAACTGCAGCCTTGAGCTGCAAGTTGCCAAGATGTGCAGGGAGCTGAATATTATCCCAGCTTGACTTTCTGATGCATAGTGGAGGACCCAAAGAGACTACCAGCACAGATCTGGCAGCTGCAGTCAGCAGGATCTGCCTTTGCCTAGGGAGAGCACAAACAGAGTGGGAGAAGAGAGGATTTGGGCAGTCAGAGAAAACAGATTTTGAGACACCTGGTCTTGTCTCTTGGATATGACTTCAAAAATAAATGCATTCAGAACTCAGGAGATGTTGTTAAACCTTGTGTTTTTTCTCAGTGAAGCCAACTTTGGTTTGAGTTGTCACTGAATTAATGGTGAATTCAAAAAATCAGTTATATTCGTGTTTTTTGTAGAGCTTGGATAATGGGAGAAGACATGCTAAAATGTGAGATGAAGTATCTTTTTCTTTGTGAAAACCATAAAAGAAGAGAGTGCGCAGGCTGTATGACTGCTCCTTTCTGGTACTTTGCCACTCTGAGGTATTTTCAGCTTCAACAGTGAGTTATTAATGCATCATACAATGTTGAGAACTACAGTTTTGTCCTTCAGTAAGCATGTGTTTGTTTTGAAAGCAACCTGTTTTTCTGTGAAGAATTTATATTTATCACAAGGATATTTCTTTGTTTTGACTGTAAAAGCTCATTAGAGATCAATTTACAGGTGAAAATACTGTCATTTTAATAATTTGAGATATATGCTTTTTGATTTTTTTTTCTATTTTTTCATTAGTGGGAATAGGAATGCAATATGTAGATGGAATATTTCATCTAAAATTGAAGGGAAAAAAAAGAATTTGTCTAGCAGTCTTCTCCAAGCTACACAAGCAAATACGGGTAAGATTTGTGTTTACTTCAATTTATCTATGGTTTGTGGTATAGCTGATTGAGTTAAATTGTTATGATTTGGTTGGTTTATCATAGGTGTTCTGTGAATATGTGGTTGATGCCCTTGGGTTAGATTGAACTGAAACTAGCAACTGATGGCTGGAATGTTACAGAATATCTTTTGCCAAAATAATGTTCAGTCCTGAAACTGGAGAGTCTGAATTCTGCTTGAATCAATAACTGTGTGTGGCGAACAGGAAAATTTGACAAGTGCAAAATTCTGCAGAAGAATTAACTCAAAGCCTTATTTATATCGAAACAGGCTATAGAAATAGATTATTTTTTTATTTTTCCATTGGAATGTACACATCTATGTATAGTACCAGATTGGGTTGTTCTCTCTCCTTTTGGTTTTTGCTTTTGACAGAAATGTAAAGATCAGTTATGAAAACTATATTTATATGCCCCATGTTAAGAAATGAAAAATCAGAGAACTTTAACCTTATTGACTTTGAAGGGAAACATGCTCTGAATTCTTCTCAGTTCTCTGTGTAAATATATTTTAAAGACTTTACTTTCTTATTCTGTTTACCATAAAGCGGGGGTGGGAGAAAGAACAACCATTAATTACTAATGACAGATGAATAGCCACCATGTTAACAATGCTTAGGGAGAGATAGATGCCTAAGGAGGGACCCTTGCAATTCAACATGCTGAGCTGGGCAGCTGCTAAGCTGACATGTTGGCAGTGGGATTTTTTGGTGATCATATTAAAGTGTCATAAGGTTGTCGACTTTCAGGGTATGAAATAACTGAAGAAAGAGAAGAGAATGCAAGTCATTGGAAAGTCTGAAGGCAATGCTGAGCCAAAGCATTTGAAACCATTCTGAGCAGATAAAGTTAGAGGATGTCCAAGACCCATGAGGACTTCCCTCGCTGCCGGTGGCTCCCCTTTGGGTGGAGGTTCTTGCCGCAGCAGCAGAAGGGAATGCTTGGTGAAGAAAGCCGGTAGAGGAGTTCCAGCTGCCTTGTGATTTTCCTTGCGGCTGTTTAGGGAACGCTTGCACAACACTACACACAGCAGCACCAGAAAGCTGAGGAGAGCCATCTTCAACTAGGACAGCTTTATAGGAGAAGTCTCTCAGTCCCCTCCATGTGTGATGAAGGAGGAAGAGCATTTCTATCAACCTTTCCTTCTTCCCTCCCCCACTCTGCTCATCCAAAACTTGTATTTAGGCATAAATATTAGCTGCTGACCAAAAAAAAAAATTCTATGAAGTTCATAGACTTCATATGGTTATTTTTACCAGTGTTTATACTGTGCAATGAATAGATGTGATTTATGTGCCAAGTAGCACCGTTTTATTGCCCTAGAAGACAGTCTCACTTTGTAATAGATGCTTCTGTCGCCACCTGGTTCCCAGGAGCTCATGGGTGACCTCACAGTCAGCACTCAGAACAGCTGGAGTGGCCGCTGTTCTGGAGTGGGGAGTGCTACCGGAATGGAGTTGCTCCTGGTGGGAGGAGATGCTGGAGTACAGGGTAAAATTAACTTTGTGGTCCAGTCTCAGAGGTTTCATTTGGTTTTCAGACATGGTCTAAACTTCAGGTCAAGCCTCTCGCAAACTTAACTGGATTTTTGATTGGGCTCCAATAGCATTCAGAGGCACTTTAATATATTTATGGCACTGTGCAATTACCCATGTGTTTGTGTTTAAGGTATTATTTGCTGAGGACTGTTTTGCTCCCGACATAAAAGTTTAAACTTCCAGAATAGTCTACTCTACTGACAATTTACTGGAGTCCTGTTTGTAAGAATAGAATTGGTGTAGGTCTAGATGGGACTGAACCTGTTCTATTTTTGTTTTCCCATTTTCCCAGGTGTCACTGTAGGGCAGAGGGAGGTTATTTGAATTACCTAGACAATCTGTTCACTTGCATACCTTGACATGTTTGAACTTCTTATTTGTGGCCTTAACTGTAAACCTCTTAACTTTGGGTGACTGATATTTCCATGAAGTGAGTCTGGTCTGAATAAATTGGATCAATTATTTTACTTTATTTTATAATGTAAAATTCACCTTTTCTTTTCTCTTTTCTCTTGCTGCTATATTCTTTTACACATGCCTTTCATAGAATTCTCTGCAACTAAAATCTCATGGAACAAATTGTGAAATTTGAAGATTTTTTTTTTGTAGTATTGTTAAAGAGAAAATATTTTAAATTTAGTGCAAAAAGTTCATATCAGTATTCATTGTAGATGAATAAATGTTTGGAAGATATTTTGAGTATAAAAAAAAAAGCTCTACAGTGCTATTATTTGCCATGTTGTCATTATGTTTTTTTTAAGATGAAAATGAACAAGAATCCAGGAGTATTAAGGAAACACCTGAGAAAGAACTTTATGCTCAAATTCAGACAAATGGTATTGAAATTCACAATTATGATGAGCTGCTGACAGAAATACCGGATGACAGGAGTAAAATTAGCAATGAACAAAATGAAAACAAATGTGGAAAGTTTAGTGCACCAATAGAATTACTGGGAGAGGTAAATTTTCAATTATTAGATTTGTCATAATATAAGTAGCCATTATGGACTCGAGTGAGCTAGGGTAACAATTCTGTGACAAGTCTGGTTAGCTGTATTAATTATTGAGTTATCCATGGTGAGTATTTTATTCCCAGACCTAAATTTACATATGATTTTGATCTTGCTGACAAAAATTATGTATTATGTAAATTATTTTCATGATTGTTTCAGCAACAAGTCTTTGATAACAGACATATTGCATCTTGCTGTATTTGCCAAGTAGGACAGATTTGGAGACCTCACGAGTTGCAGGGTTGTCTGGGTTATGGTTGTTACTCTCCTGCCTGCCACTAACTGAGTAGTTGTCACTGCTACTGTCTTCTGCAGGTGACTCAAACTGGTTTATACTGGTCCCAGATTGTCAGATGGTCACAAACTCCTGCTTACACTGTTCTTTGGTATGGAGAAGGGAGTCTTCATTTCAGATCATTTAATTCTCTATTATAGAAAGAAGGAAAATTCATAAAGGCAGGTAGAATAACAAAACACAAAATACTGGGCACTTTACCAAAACTGTGAATTCTGTACTTTTTTTAAAAAAAAATTATGGTTATAGAGCCACACTCTGACTGAGCCTTAAGGGATATGATTCAGGCAGTTTTTAATTCTCAGAATTGCTCTTTCTGGTATAGTATTTAGACTCTTGCATTTTTTTTTCTCTTCATTTTTTTCTTGCTAAAACTGTAGTCCCAGAAAAAAAGAGAAATTCAGATCACAATTCTGCAGCAAATTCTACCCTGGAATTCTAAGAGCTGCACAAAAGAATAATATAATTACAATGATATTGATTGGCATGATGAAAATGAGTCATCCAGACATTTACTATGTATTTAAGGAAGGTCCTTGCTCACATTTTCAAGAAGAATATTTCTGAAAAAAAGAACTTTAATAAAGCTTATAGGCTAAATAGATAGAAGCCACATCTGACACAGAAAGCTCCTGTGCTGCGGACAGTTGATGGCCACAAGGCAGTAGCCTGTGTACTTGCCCTGTTCTTATATTCTTTCCCAGTCATGTTTTGGGCATCTCAGGCAGATATTAAACTAAATAAAGAGTTGCCAGGCTCAGTATTGTGAGTACTGAGTACTATATACTCTCAGTACTGTGAGTGGTGAGTACTATATACTGTGAGTACTACAGCACTCTTTATATGCTTATTTCTATATTTATTATGCTGTTGTTTTTGAAATACAAAGTTATTTGTTTGCCATGCATTGCAACACTGCTGTGGATACTACAAACTGTAAGCACTGTAAGCATTCCTCCCAGGGTGGTATTAGATTGATGAGGAAAAAAATGGCAGAAAAAAAAATGATGCATGAAAAAAATCTAAATCTCAGGTAGTCTAATTATAGAAGTATAGAAGTATAGAAGTAAAGTGTCTACACAGAAAGCAAGGGTCTTTCTAACTGACTCTTACCACATGTATTAATTGTATTAATTGTAGTTGGGCTAAATTAATTAATTAACTGTATTTAATCTAGGGCTGTTAATTCTATCTAGTTGTGTAAGATCAGCAGAGGTCTGGGACAGTTAGGTTTTCTCATTTAAAGAAAAATTAACATTTGTACCAAACTTAAACTTCATTCCTGCAGACTTTTAGTCTGAGTTGATTCAGTGGGGCAGTTCTACTGAAGTGAGATGGACTTCATGTTGATCTGATTGTTCTCATTTCTAAGTGCTTCCATAGGAGTTTGAACTTGTGCCATTGATACTTAGATGTCCAGGCTTTAAACTGTCATAGTTAAAATGCAGATTAAGCAAGCTCTATGACACTGTCAGACTTGTTTGTATCTGTCTAATAAATGACACAACAGTGCAATTTTCCCTTACTTTGGGAAAAGCTGTTAGCAATCTCATCAAGTATATCTTTCATGTAAAACAGGCAAAACTTGTGGTTAGTTTTGAGTTTTAATATTATCATTTATTTATTTTAACTTAATACAAGATGTTTTTGTAAAAGAAAAAAAAACATATGTTTATATATCAGCATATCACTAAATGCAGATTCACATATTCTATTTATTTATTTATTTATTTATTTATTTATTTATTTATTTTAGTTCCTGAAAGCAATTATGAATAGAAACTACAGTCTCGCAAAAAACCTTTGTCAGATGAGTAAGTACTACCCCAGGGGGGATTATATTTCAGTTGAGGTAATCAGACTGACTTCTCTCCATCGACTTTGAAATTTCATTCATAACAGCTGCTATTTTCAGTCACTCAGCATTTATTTTCTGTATTGAAGCACTCTAAGCAGAGTTAAAAGTGTCACCTTCTTGTAACAAAACTGTTTATCATCTAGTTCCCCTGTTTGAAACACTGTTATATAATACATTGTATGTTTAGAAAAAGCTTTAATATTTTAGCATGATCAAGTATCCTATAGAAAGGAAAAAATAAGTTATAATTTAGCTGTTATAAGCTTAACATATGATATAATATTTGATAGTATCAAATAATTTATTTCTTCTTGTTTACCTCTTTAAATAATTGAATTTAATGTCCAGGAGAATATATGTGAAGAGTATTAGTAGATCACTAATGTAAAGAGAAATCTAGTGAATAAACTTTCTTTTTTTTTCTTTGAGATATTTTGCAGTGATCAGCTAATTAGAATCTGAGTATTTTTCTATTTTTTAATATTCTGAAGTGGCTCACTTTTTTTTAGATTGTTTTTCCTCCATTTATAGTGTGAGTGTATATATGTAGTATGGAAGATAATATTAACAGAGCTTTTTCAAGCCTTAGTATTTCCAAGGTTCATTTGGGTCTAACTTGTTATCTGAATTTTATGCATATATTATGCATGTTTCCAATATAGTTAATATACTTTACAATCTTAATAGTTGTAAATAGCATATATCTTCTTTCCATTCTACTTCTAGATTTCTTTTTCTGAAATTAATAATGTAGTTAACTGAAATGTCATTATTTGCATTTCTAATTGATTAATCAAAGTTATGACACTAACGAAGAGCATAGTTCATAACAGAAACTTTGAAAATGTTCAGGCCATTGTATACATAACAGTAATATGCTATGTTGTCAAATTGCAGTTCTGATCTATGAACCAGAAAATACTGAGGCTAAGCAGTTTCTTCCACTTCTTGAAGAAAAGCTGTTGATGGGTAAGTTTAAAAATTGTAACCACAGTATTTTATTGAAGAGAGATTCTTGCCTTTCACAGATGAACACTGGAGTTATTGTGCCAATAGGATCCTGACCTTATATTTACAAAACATTGAGTGAAAAAATATGCATACTTTTTCTGGGTTTTGTACATCTTAGACTGCCTTGGGCAATAAAATAAGGGAATAAACACTTTCCATTTGTTAATTGTAAGTATTCATTTCATAGTATATTAAGAGAAGAAGGAATGAATCGGGAGTCTTATTTAGAAACCATTTCTTAAACTCAGAACTGGTAGAATTGACCAGGTGACCTCTCATTCATGTGTCTCAGTAGTCCAAAGCATCAGTAACAACCTTAAACTAATCTATATAACTCTGCACTGAAGTGAAAGAGGAGCTGAAAAATACTCCTGCTTGGGCAGGAAACTTCCAGGGGAGAGAGTAGGTAAAGTTGTTTTTTAAAGTACACTAAATAGTTTCAAACACACACACACACACACACACACACAAAAAAAAAACACCCTGATGGTGCTTTGAGACATTGTCTGTGACCCAGACCATTGAATTATGTCAAAATGTAAGCCAGGTTTGTCAAAAAGTGGATACTAGGGTGAAAGATGTTAGCCTTAAGAAAAGGTCCCTCTGCTGAATTCTGTAATATAGTACAGTAAGAAGGAAAGAATGGCAAAGATTCAATAATTTAAATCTCTCTCTGGACTCGGACTGGTCTAACTAAAATGGGCATTATATTTTCCCTACCATGTTAACTTTAGCTTACATCAATTACTCATGGTCAAGAGTTCCTACTCTGATATCTGTTGGAGTATAAAGACATCTGAGGAGGGGAAAAAAGTCCTTTCTTGTTCTATGGCCACTATGCAGCTACAGGAAACTAGAATAACAAAGAAGTTTAAACAGTGGCTAAATTCTTCTGGCACCCCCCCATAAATGAGTGAATCTCTGGTTACCAGCTGTGCTTGTTTTAGAGCTATGTTGAGCCAATTTCGAGAACAAAGTGGTCACAGCGTATCTCAGGATATAGTCTAACATTGTAGTTTTAACTGTATTCTGCCATAATTTTTGCAGGCCTTTCTTACATCACTAGAAAACATTAATAAGTATTTAGTTGTTTATTTGGAAACAGGTAAAACTAATTGCTTACTTGTTTAAAAAAAAAAAAAAACTTCCTGTAATTATAAAACAAATTCAGTAATGAATGATCTTGTTTATTTCTGTGACAGAAAGAGCACAGAAACTTGCTGAAGAAGAGAGTGAAGATGTTGAAGAAACCATTGATGGAAGCAGTGATAGCAACAAGGAGAATACTAGCTGTTCAGAAAGCAGTGAGGAAGAAAGTGAAGGAAGTTTTGATTCTGATGATTCTGAGGAAAATTAGTTCGGAATTTCTTCTGCAATATTTGAGTTGATGATTTTTATTCTCAAACAGGCATGTTAAAGTGTTTAATCATAACTTCTCTCATGAGCTTCAGTAGTCCTTTTTGTGTATGTGTTATTTTCAAACTTATATCTGCAAAATTTACCTTGTTCTGCAACTTGGTGACATGCAAACTTGATATATACAGAAGTAATTGGTAAAATATTTTTCCCCTGGAGCAGCAAGTCATGTGGAAACTGAGGTGTAAATTTTTAGTTGAGCAAGTATATTGTGTTTTAGGAGTGTTATGCTTGCCACATTCCTTCTCATCATTTGAACAGGGGAAAACTTATCTTCCCACCTGATTATGTTAATTCTGTCTTGCAAGATGATGATGATATTGGAGTGACAGAAATGCCACTCTAAAATATAAAATACAAACACAGCTAGCTGAAAAATGTTGTTCTTATTTATAGCTTTAACATTAATGAAATAGCTCTTAAGAATATTTCAACTAAAAATTTCTATTTGATGTCTCTGTAAAATTATATAACCTCAAATATAAAACATATATAAACAAAAGGCAAATGCCCAGATTTGTCTGGACAACAGACAAATTGTCTATTTTCCAGATTCAGAAAAAAACCCTTTAGTATGGTTGAATAATTGCTGTTTGTTAAATTGATCAGAAATTCTACATAACCAGTAAGATTGTGTAACATTGATGAGATTAACATACAGATATTTTTAACATTTATAAAGCTTGCACACTGAAATGGCATGAACCATGGTAGGGCTGGTAGGTATCATTCACCATGGTGCGAGAAGAAAAAAAAAAATCACCTGAGGAAGTATGAGTTCATGCTGCCAGTGACTTTGGTCTCTGTAAAGGGATCTCTGTAATGGGATTAAGCCTTTAAGTAAATTTACCAGAGAAATTTAGCTGTTTCTCTGGCCACAAGTAGTCTATAGAAATAACAGAAGTTTGAGAAGTGGATAACAGAAAGGTAAGCCAGCTGCTTTCCTGAGAGAAGGCGAGCACCTCTCTTCTCACTTAAATTGAAGGGAATGAAAATGGTCAATCCCTTTGAGGTTTTGACTCCTGCAGTACTAATACTAATTTTAGTGTCCACATCATTCAGTTCCAATCACTTGCTTTTTCACTTGGAGATGTTTTCTAAGAAAGAACCATTTGGTCCAAGGTTCTAAATGAATTAATATTCATACTTTTAGAAGAGAGAGAAAAATCATAGCCTGTCAATCCCACTTTATAATTTTGCTGATTTTTTTCTGGACTGTCTTAAAACTTGAAAATGATGAACATTCTCAAGAGGCAAATTCTCTTTCTGGTAGTATATCTCACGAATAGATTGGAAATATAAACTCAAGATGATTTACATTTTGTGCTAATATCTTCTGCCATTTTTAATGCAGATGCCTATGTGGGATGTCTGCCATATGTATCACCTCAAATCAGTTGGTGAGCACATGGTGAAGATAAGTGAACCATGTTACAATCCTGAAAGAAACAGATAATGAATTCAGTTGTTTTTTAACATTTGGCTATGAACTGAGTGCCTTGCCTGTAAAACTGTATGCATCTACTTGCACAGACAGTGCAACTCCTGATTAAAACAGAGAAAAAATACCTTGATTAAACCATCATATTGCAGGAAAGGTTTATAGCTAATCTTTACTATATTTACAGTTTATTTTTCAAAATAGTAAGAAATTTTATACAAAATGTTAAGTTATACAGGGATGGAGAATTGGACTAAATGTAATCGGGTTCAGTCAAGTTTACTAAGGAAAACCAAACATAGCTATCACGTCTTGGGATAGATAGTAGAAAAGTTGCAATGAACATTTTATTAAATACGTGAGTACATTGAAGTTTAGTATTGTTCTTTCACTAAAAAATTCCTAAGTCCTCCTACTATTGTTTGAACCTATATAGTAGCAGTTCTGTTCTATAATTGTAAGGATATTGCTTCCTTTTTCCTCATTTTAAAAAAGAATTACAAACTGAGTTTATCAATGATAGGTCTAAATGTTATTGAATAAATGGTTTGCTTTTTCATTTTCTTATGAAAAACAAATGCTTAAACAGTAATGTGTCCATCTAAATCCATAGAAGTCTTGGAGAAATAATTGGTTAATTTATTCTTGCTTAGATATATATATACAAATATTTCTATTACTTTCTTAGATATGAGGAGGTTTCCATTATTGCCTTTAGCTGCTTTGTGTTATGTTATTTTTCTTTCAGTACTTCCTAATGAAGATCTTTTGGGTAATTAAGACAAAGATAATGGTTATCAAATGCTTGTGACTCTTATAGGGATTATCTTTCCAGTGACAGCTTCTTTGTTTAACCCCAGCAGCATAAAGGACATGAAATTCTAGAATGAAATCTTTGACAGAATTTGTTTTCCTTGAAGGATCTTCCTGTGTCGTAAATATACCTTTGCAGTTCTCCAATACTTCGCCTTGGTACAAGGTACAAAGTGTAATAGAGAGGGTTTTTCTGTATCTTTGTCACTTTTAAGGTCACATCTGGAGTGCCTTTTCTGTAGTATGATCATATTCTACATGTTTTTGTATATACTTACTATAAAGAATAAGAAAACAATACTTGTTCTTTTTTAATTGCTTTTAAAATGTGTGTGTCATCTGCTTTTACAGTCAGGAAAAGATGAGATGTATGTCAAAGTAGTCAGAAGGTGTCTCTCTGGTAGTGGGGAAAACTTAAGTTGCTCTTGATGTTGGAATCATTGCCACAGCTACGAGGCCCATAAACAAGACCAGGAAAAGTTCACCTATTCTTATTGACTGGTCAGAAAAGGGAAAGCAAAGAGAAAAGGACAGATGTGAAGGGTTTCAGAAGGCTTGGAAGCTTTATTTAAACTAACTCTGTCTAGTTGATCAAATTCAGTGACCTATAGGGACAATCAACCTAGTAAATCAGAATTTTATAGGGATTCAACTAACTAAAATTGCACATAAATGTAAACCCTGGTAAAAGGATTTGTATCCTTGAACTGAAAACTTTACAAGTTTTTATGATGCTTCTCCGGGCTGTTCATAGTTCCTAAGTCTAAGAAAAGTCAGACTTCTTTTAACAAATTTGTCTTTAATTGCATTTTTAAGAAAATGAAGTGTTTAGATAAATATCTTTATTATACTTACATAATAATGTCATTTTTAAAGCTTATTTTAAGTTAGGTATATAACCAATGATGAAACACAAACCTAGTTTTCACTCTGAATGTAGTTTATTTTTTAAAAAGCCTTGTTAGTAAAACTTGCTTCTCAGTCTTTTGAGTGGTTGGCATTAGTCAAATAGCATCCTATATATATATATGTACATTTTTGTTGTTGTTTTTACTAATATTTACATTTTCAGGTTGTGACTTCTTTTCAAAAATATAATGTCAGATGTTTCAGAATTTTTGTTAACTCTTCTTCAATTTACTTTCAATTTGGGTTTCTGTTTAAAGAGATTATTAAACTGTGAAGGAAAAAAAAAAGGTAGTTTATATGACTGAGAGGATAATGCTGAGGAGTGAAGCCCTGTGTTGGAGTTCCGTGCTTGCAGCCAGGTGAGAGGGAAGCTAGCCATGTTACCTGCCCTGCAGAAAACTCAGCTGTCAGAGTTATCAGAGCACTGTCCATTGTACTCTCACGATTCCCTTCTAGACGTTTCCTTTAAACCTTTGTAAACATTAAGTCTCCCTTAAGATAGATTGCCTTTAAGTGGGTATTGACTTTAATGAGGTAGGTTATGTTTGATTCATCGTTAAAAGCAGTGCTGTCCTTATCTGATGTGCATGAGCTTTAAAACTTTGTTCAGGCTCAGTGTGAACTGTAAGATAGCAAGGCTAAATTATGTGTCTTGTTCTAGTGCCGAGTAGCTACATCCACCCAGATGACATGATCCTTGTCTTTGTGTTTGTCTCCTTCCAGCACAGCTACAAAAATGTCAATGAGAGTAATCAAGAGCTCTGGGGAAACTAGTGTTTTCAGGCAAGTTCTGAAGGGCCAAAGTAGGGGATGGGAATTGGATGCACCTAACCTTTATTTTGAAAGAGGATTTTATTCAGATTTCTGTAATACTGTAGCTAAAAAATACCAAGAGGATCAAGCTTTTCAGGTATGCTGTTGCAAAAAAAAACCCATATTATTCTACTAGCTACTGATTATTATTTGGGGTGAACTGCTAAAAACAAGCTAAAGAGACACGTTCCCATCTCCTGAAGATTCTTTATGAAACAATGTCCAGATTCCAGCTATCTAAATTAATTCTGGGATTGATGAGCTGAACTGCATTGTCTCACAACAACACTATTGAAATTATTGAATGTCCTAAATACAAACAGATGCCCCACTATGGGAATAAAAGATTCAGTTCAGTGTGACATGTAACACATAACAATATATCACAAGGAGAAAATACAGGCTAATGCCTCTACAGATTTCAAGGGAGAGACTGGGAATAAGAGACTGGTTTATTTCAGTCATGAGATAAAATAGTTACAATTTTCTAAAACTGGCAGAAAACAGACTATATGAGTATGTTATCATTTCTGTTTCTGTTACCATTTTTCATGTTACAATTGCAATTCTGCAACTTACATAATTGTATTTTATTTATGTGATCCATCTAGATAAATAAGATTTTCTTATAGATAAATAAGATTTTTTTTCTTTATTTTGTTTTAGTTTGGAAGCAGTGTGATGGCTTTTTTTTGGCAGGAGGAGCAGGGGTTGCTTGCTTCCATGTCTGCTCGGTAGTGCTGATAGTGGGGATTTTTTGCTGCTGCTGTTTGGGCGTTGGATTGTTCTCTGTGTGTGGGGGGGGTTTTTTTGTTTTTTTTTGTTTTTTTTTTTAGATGAAAGATCAGAATGGACAGCGACACATGCCAGGAAGGGGACATCATGCAAAAAAAAAAAAAAAGTTACAAAGTATGTAAAACTATGTACATCAGATTCTCTAAATGTCCTTACTCATAGCAGTGCATAATGTTCTGGCTGGCAGCTTATCTTCTGCTGCCATGCAATTCAAGCAATGGACATGACCTTAAATATGGGACACTTGGATAGATCGGTGACTGATCAGTCACAAACCCAAAGCAAACATATCTCTTACCTTTAAAAAGTTTTTATCGACTGACATAAAAAGGATGGCACAAGTTATCTCTAGAATAGAGTATAAATTGGTAGTTCCCACCTGCTTTCCAGCTTGCAGAGTTTTTTGAGTAGTACCAAATAATTGAGCAGTAGTCCACTATTTTTAATTCTTGTGATGATTTTTGTTACAGATAAATACAATAATTTATATCTGTAACTTTTTAGCACTGTGAGAACCAGGCAAATTACAAATTAATTAAAATCTATTGAGTTCTATCAGAGTTGTAGGTAAATGAGACATTGTGCACCAGGAAAGGTGGAAAAAGAGATGCCCAATACAATCAGTATAGTTTGTAATAACAGCCATGCTAATGGGGTATGAACAATCATAACTGTGTGATTTTAAAAAAAAATCATAGGCTATGAAAATAAAAATACAAAAAGGAGCCTCACTAATGTTCAGTGTCCATCATGCTGTTTATATTTTAAGAAAAGAGAATGCCTTTTCCCTATCACTTAAAATATTCATTTTACTAAATGAAGAAAAAAGAAAAGCTATCATACTATCATAAAAATCAGCGAAAGACCAATTTATTTCCCTCCCTGTAGATAAAGGTGTATATAACATGACTATAGTTCAGAATATGAAGAAATAAATTCAAAAATATATACATGAATATGGAGTGCCTTCCCCTGGTGCTTTTAAATTGATGTGTACTTACATTTTGAACTCCTTAAAGTGTAGGCAAAGGGCCCTTCTATCTCTTTAAAATATTATGGATTTAATATTTATTATTTAGAATACTGTGTACAGCTCCTGGCAAAATGAGCACTCAAGCCAACGGTGACTGTTCAATATGAACAATGTTTTCCTACTCAGTGCTCATGGTTGTATGTCCACTGTTACAGCTGTTGTATAATCACTGACTGATCGCTGTTGCTAATGATATTAATTACATCCCTTTTATTTATTCCTGTGCCCTCTCAAGGTACTGGAGATCCATATTTTGGCATATCCAGTTAACGGACAGAGGTGAAAGGAGAGAGAGCCTAAGGTCTGGCTTTCGTAAGTAATTTCTAACCCAGACAGCAGTTGCAACTCCAGTAAGGGCATGTCTGTACCCTGCTCTCCATAGCTGATCCTGTGTATATTTGCCCTGTTTCCCAAGCTCGGTAAACTAGGTAAAATAAGGAGGTAAAAGCGAGGACCAAGCCTGCCGGGCCGCTCCCTGGAGCGTGCGCGGTGCTCTCGGTGACCGGGCCCAGGTGCCCTCGAGCACCAGCAGCAGGAGCACGAGTGACACAGGGACGAGCAACACAGCAGAGCGGGCTGAGCAGAAGGGCAGCAGCCTGGGGGGGACAGGACGGGGCTGCCGAGCGGCCTGCACGGAGATGGGGACAGCGCCAGGCCGGGCCTGGGCGCGCAGCACCACCTAGAGGGCACGCGGCGCTCCGAGCGCGGGGCGGCGGCGCCCCCTGCCCGGGCTGCTCCCGAGGCCCCGGCTCCGCTCCGGCCCCGGCCCCGCTGCCGCCCGCGAGCGGCGCTGGGCGCTGGGCGCTGTCCGCGGTGCTGAGCGCACACCTGGGCACGCTCGTTTCCTGCGGCCTGCCACCGTTTCCCCGAGCCATGTGTGTTTATTAACGATTATAGAGACAATTGGTCATAATCATTATGTCTCGTGAGGTGCAGTTATTGTTTTACCCAATTATTTGCAACTGCCTTTAAAACTATAGAAAAGACATGAGAAAGGGACCCATTTTGGCGAGGAGACTGGTTGACTGACAGAATTAAGCAGACTGAGGACTAGCAGCTAGAGATATTAGTACCTCTAAAACCATATATAAAAGCTGCCTCTTATGCTCTCAGTGTCTCCATCGTGCCTGGTCTCTTAATGCTGGCCGAGGTCATTCTCCTCTCAAAAACGGCCTTAATGTCTTGCTTTTGCCCTCACGTCCTTGAAGAAGGACATGTTCCTGTTGCTCATTACGGTGTCAGCACCCCTGGCAGCACAGCAGCTCCTGCTCAGGGTGAAATCCTCCGGCCCTTTAGCCTGTTTTCCCTTCTCCCTTCACCTTGCAGCTTTCCCCCTGCCCCTTGCATGTCATCTTGGAGAGCGGGGTTGTTTTTAGCCATCTGTGTAGCTACCACTGCATGTTGAAATGTAACCGTGTCACTACCACTGCTGTGAGCTGTTAGCAAAGCATCTTTGGGGAGGGAGGTGAGAAAACAGTGAGATCTGGGGTTGTCGGGAGGAGAAAAAAAATGGTTATGTTAATGCTTCCGTTTTTAGCAAAAGCCTGTCTGGTATAAACCGTAATCTAACTAAAGCGTTGAAGGTAAGTCGCAGAAATCCAGGTGTTCCCTGGCGCTGGGGAGACAAAAAGCTCCTCGGTCTTTGAGCCTCTGCCACCCTCTGGCGGAGAGTTGCGCGGAGGGAGCCGGTCCCAGCACCGAGGGCTGGCGAGGGAAATAAGTGAGGGGGCCCCTAACGGCCCCTTTCCCGTGGCGCTGAGAAGGGGGTGGTTTTGCTAAGGTGGATTTAGCATGGACCCACCTGACCAATTTCTCGGCCAGCGCGGTGCAAGGGCGCGGAGAGCAAGCAACGGCGGCGAGAAGCGGCGTTTTAGGGAACGCGATGGAGCCGATATTGC
>NW_010586515.1:27578-60602 GCF_000705375.1 Tinamus guttatus
GCAGAAATCAGCTTTTTATCCAAGTAAAGAGACAGACGAAGGCTTCGCCCTACCGCCTTAGTCGGAATTTATTTGCTCGTGCGTTTTGTTACATGGACATTAGGACTGAGGTTGCAGAACGAGGTTGCAAAATATTTTAATCCTGTACCTATTAAAGAGCTCATTGGCACCCGCAGGCGACATTAACGAGCAGCCGCTTCGTTCTATAAATAGCTCCCGCTCTGGGTTTAATGGAGCGCTTCCCCGCCAGCCCCTCGCGGCCGAGGCCACGGGCTCCTCATCATCGTTTTAATCTATCCCGGCGAGCAGAACTGATGGATTAACGCACCGCCGGCTGGGGCTGGGCGGCCGGGCTGCGGAGGAGGGACATCGCGCTTCCCGCAGTTCAGGGGCTACATCGAAAGCGCTAAAATGAAGGGTCCCACCATTTTGGATTCGAGAAAGGGGAGGGAGGGGGGTGGGAAAGAGGAAAGAGGGGGAAAAAAAAAAGGTGTTTGGGGGGCATTGTGAAAGGAATGCCAAACAAGCAACGATGTCGTGTTGCTGGGTCGCTTTGTGTGCTCGGGTTGCTCGGTTTCCTTTTCTCCCCACCTCGGCTTTGGTTTGCCTTGGTTTTACACGGAATACCTGCCTTGGCCATGAGACGTGGGCCGCGATGGCCGGTTCGACCCCGCTCGGACCCTGCCCCCCGCACAGCGCAGGGAGCGCTCCTTTTGGTGTGAAGTGCTGAAATCAGTGAAATCAGTCAGTGATTTCGAATTACAGACCTGAACAAGCCGACGCTTAACGATTGCGATCGAAACCTCTCGTCCCTCCGTTTCACAACGCATTATCCCAAACCTTCCATATCCTGGAATTACAAGGCTACAGGAACGCGGACACCTCAGAACTGGCCTTTCCGCGCGTGTTAGTGTCGAAAGCCGCTTTAACGGGGGCTTCAGCTCGGAGAACAGGAGGCTTTTGAACCACGTGTGTGCCCTTCCGCCTGCTCCTGTTTATTGTGTATTTGATATTTTCGGCAATTATCTACCCGGGATTTACGTGTCACTTCTCCCCAGCCAAGTGGCCGGATAAGGAATTAGCCACTTTCCAGCCGAAAGCTGAGCCGGGCCGAGGATCGCAGTCGCCGCTCAGGTTTTGAACTGGTTGAAGGAAGCGTCACGTAGTGCGAAGCGGGGGCGGCTCCTCCTCAGTGCTGGAGCTGCGTCCTTCACCCCGACCCCGCTAGCCAGGGGCACCCGCGGCGATACCCGACACAGCAAAACAGCCCGGAGGCGGCTGCAGACCCCGCAAGCTCCGTCCCGGGCGGTGCCTCCCGGCCCCGAAGGCAGCTTCGCAGCGACCATCTCTCCAGGGCAGCCGCGTGGCGGGGACACAAACTCGGGAGCCGAGAGGAGGAGCTGGACTCCTCCTCCTCGGGGCAAATCCTGAGGTGCCAACGCTGTCACTCCTAACTCTGGATTTGTGGTCTCGCTGGGACACAGTAGCTCTCGCCGTGGCGACACTGATGTCACCTCAGTTTCAAAAGCTCGGTATCTTTCAATGCAGTGGATGAAAACGCCCCCGAGCGGAACCTGCGCGGGACGTGGCTGCTGCTGGCGGGACTTGGCTCCTTGCGCTCCCCCCGACAGGACCCGCCAGGAGAGTCGCGAACCACCACGCGCGTCGCTCCCCGTTAACGTCCCCGGCACGGGAGGCAGCCGCGTTAATTCGCCTCACATCGCTGTCCGCCGCCCCGCGGCCAAGGGGATGGGCTCGCCCGCCGTGCCGGCGCTGGGCTGAGGTGGCGGCTCTGAGAGGGGCTGCCTGTCGCACAGCTGATGTCCGCCTTGCAGAGCTTTCCCCCCTGGCTCCTGCCCCCGAACACCTCGGGGAAAGACAAGCTGGGGGAAAGACGTGAGTCCGCGGGCCACGAGAGCGAGGGGTCTGAGAGCGGGTGGGAGTCTGGGCCTCTTCCCCCCATCGCGGGGCCCTGCAGCACCCGGTGAGCGGGAAAACGGCTCTTACCGGAGAAAGGGGTGATTTATTGCAGGAACCATTAGAAGTAATTACAGAGAAACTACGAAATTCCATCAAACCGGAATGGCTGCTCCTAATTGGAGCCAGCAGAGAGATTGACTTGCATTAATATTCTGGATTGTCAACTAACATTCCTGAGAGTATCACAGGGGAAGAGTAGCGAGCAGGTTATTGCTACGGCACGGCAGTGAGCGCGGCGCTCCCGCGGGCTGCCTGCGAGCTGGCCCGGCGGCTCCTCGCGCTCCGGGCACCGCCCCCGAGGCCCGCGGTCTGCGCAGACCAAGGCCGCTTCCGAGGCACCTCCCGCAAAGCCAGCTCCCTGCAGCGGGGAGGCCGAACACTTCGTTACCGACGTTAAAAGCGGAATGGGAAACTACGCCTGTGGCTAAGCGTCCTTAACGGAAAAAATAATGAAAAACAAGTGCCGCTCCCGCTTTGCTCTCGCCCACGGTCCGCGCTGCTAACTCGCGGTTCCCCGGCTGCAGAGCTCGGGCAGGGGGTCGTTCCTGCCTTGCGTGGTGCTGCTGCTGCCGGTCCTGTGCAGAGCCCTGTGCAGGGCCAGAGGCGCCGGGCGTGGTGGCGTTGGCACCAGAGCCCTGTTCGGGTGGGAAGCGGCAGCTCTTGGGGCGTGCGGGGGTCCTGGGCACAGAGAGGAGGGTCTGCTGGAGCTGCCGCTGCCCGGAGAGCCCCGCGGGGCGATGCTCGGGCGCGGGGACGTTCGCAGACTGCGCGCGAGAGCACCAGAGAAGTGAAAGTGGCCCTGATTTCAATCATACATCATTGCCCTTGTCTGTTGGGTCCATAAACTTCGCCTGCAGGCTGAAATAGCATTGACTTATCCTGAACTCTCTTCCAGTGGCTGATTACTGAAGTGGAATCTGTCTGATCGACTTAATAAGAATTTACCACTGCACTAAATGACGAAAATTTGTTTTTTTGCATGGCTGGGTTTTTGCAGTTGATGGCATTTTGAGCTCTCCCTCCTGGAGGCAAATAATCTCCATAAATACTCTTATTCCTGACCTCATTAGATAGATCCAGAGCAAACACCACTTTGCACTGTTGTCTAGAGAGCTGCTGTAGACATTTCAAAACATGCTGGGAAGTGAGAAAACTCTGACCTGTGCTCCTTGCAATAACAACGTAGGGTTCCTGCAGAGAACGAACAGCCTGGAGGACAAGGGCCGCCTCGTGAGCTCCCTGAAGGAGAAACAGTCCTCCAAGAGCCTGCTGGCCTGCGAGAACAGCGAGCGGGAAGGCCGATTCAGGCGCACCGAGACGGACTTCTCCAACCTCTATGCCCGAGGTGAGAACCCTGTGGAGCTCCTGCTTGTCCCAGTCAGGCTCATCCCTTAGCAGGTTCGCCTGTGCTTCCCATGGAAGTGCAGCCGTGCGCAGACCTTGCTTTTGCTTGGTCGCTTTTAGGGAAACTTGTGTGCTTGGTAGGATCCCCCGTCTCACAATGTTATAGACTTGGGGCCGCTTCAGTACAGCGCAGCTGCAGCAATTCCTCGGGAGGCACTCGCCCCTAGGAGCAGAATGGTTTCCTGTTTTGTTTTCCTCTCAGTAAACCACCAATGAGACCGGGTTGCTGGCAGGGGCGGCTGGCGAGGAGTGTGGGCAGGATCAACCGGCTGTCTCGGGCAGGTGCGGGACTTGCTGCGTGGGCTGTGCCCCCCGGGACAGGCCCGGCGCCGCTCACTGCGCTCTTGCTCGCAGATTTGCTGCCCGCCAAGAACGGCGAGGAGCAGACCATGCAGTTCCTACTCGAGGTCGTCGACATTCTCCTCAACTACGTGCGGAAGACGTTTGATAGGTCTACCAAAGTGCTGGACTTCCACCACCCGCACCAACTCCTGGAGGGCATGGAGGGCTTCAACCTGGAGCTCTCGGACAACCCGGAGTCCTTGGAGCAGATCCTGGTGGACTGCCGGGACACACTCAAGTACGGCGTGCGGACAGGTAGGTGCCCGTCCCGCCCGCACCGGCCCCCGGCAGCGCTGGGGCTGGCGGCGGCGCCGCCTCCCCTTGACGAAGCGCGAGCTGCTCTGTCTCCAGGGAGCAGTATCATTAGGTAAATGAGGGCATAAACGACACAGAATTTGCAGTTTTTCTTCTTTATGCTCACCAGACGTTTAATGAAAAGAGAGGCTGAGTCCTCGCGGGCGCCAGCCCGCCGCGCGCCCCGACACGGGCAGAGCAGCCGCGCGCGCCCGCCGCGCTCCCCCAACAGCCCCTCAGCGGCGTCTGGGCGGGCGCTGAGCCGCTCTCGTCGTCTTGCCGGCGACTCAGTAAAAACGTCTCATATTTTTTCTTACTTAATGTGGCAATTAAGTAGTTATGTAAAGCTGAACAGCTGAACAAAGGATTTCTTTTACATCACTGATATACACAAATATCCCGGAGCACATGGTAAGTGAAACATTCTGATATGGTAATGTGAAATGTTTTCTCTTCTCTTAGACTTATCTTTTCCAGATTTTAAAGATTTGTTCTTAGACAGTAATTCTGTCTAAAGAATTGAGTAATTCTGCAACTCTTCATTTATTAACAGTAGCATACAAATATTTAGAACTTTATGCTTCCTTTTCTCCTATTGACTTCAAAGCGAATGGGCTTGGGGCCTCCTCTTCTCCTGTTCATCTGCTGGCAAAGTTGATGGTTTTGGGTATCTTCAAAAGGATTAGAAATGCAACACTGACATTTAATTTGTTGATAATGAAGGAAATAGTCGATCTAAATTTGTCACAGTTTTGTGAAAAAAGTATCAAAAGTATATCAAAGAGAAAACATTTCCTACTTTTTCTTGTCCTTAAAAGTAATTAAACTTCGGGTCTAAATGTGAACTTTTGCAGCAAGGAGTATAATTCAGGGGAAAAGAAAAGAAAAGAGGCAGTTTTTATTAGTATACTGATTTGTATATGCTCCAAAATGTTCTGACAATCCCAAGACTTGGCAGGTAACAGAAGCTGCCTTCTATTTTAGCCCTGTATTGGGCATTTTAGCTTTGTTCTTTCAATCTAAACCTATAGTTTGGGAGTGTAGACTTAATGTTGCTAATTGGCAGAACACAAGAAATGTATCTGCAAATTGAAAAATGAACACATTTTTTACTGGCCCTTCCATGAGTAAATGGTTCATTAAGTAGAGCTGATTATTAGCAGCTCTATGTAGATTACAAGACGTGCCTGTTTTGTGACATTGGTGATAAAGAAAACTACATAAGATACTTCAGCCAAAACCAGCCTGCAGTAATTGTCTTAATTAGTTCTCTGTTAAAAATCTATATGAGACATTCAGATGCAAAACATTGGCTGGAAAAATGAAACAGACAAACAAAAAACCCACAGCATGCATTTAAAACTTAAAGCAAATACCACAAGGTGCATCTCTCTCTCTCTCTCTCTCTCAACAACATCACAACTAAAGGTGAAAACAGATTCCATTACATTTCCAAAGGAAAAGTTTGTTTAAATACTGCTTCCATATGTGAGGAAAGCATACTGCATTGCTTAGGCACAGCCTGTCATGTTTTGTAAGCCACATTTCTTTTGACTAACATCCTAAATGTCCCTTTGTGATCAGGGAAATAGCACAGAAATGATAAGGTGAAGTAGAATTTTGCTCCGCAGGAGAATATGATAATCTTGGAAGTATTGCTATGGTTATTAAGAACATGCAATTCATTCAGTTCCACAAGGGTAATTCTTTCTTCATGAGGTTGCTTTACTTTTCTTTGGTTGGTTTTAAGAGCGTTTTATTAAACAGATAGTTAGTTCTGTAAAGCGTATGGAGCATATATACTTTAAGTGAGAACATATGTTGAAAATAATTTTCTGCAAGCTTTTTTTTTTATAGGGTTTACCAAAAGCAAAATAATACATTCTTCTCTCTTTTTCTTAACCCTCTCAGCAAATCAAGGTCAATATGCTGTGTTATTTTAAAACACAGCAATTACAGATACAGATAAAGCAAGATGTTTGTGAAATATGATTCAAAGAACTGACAGAGAAGGTTATTTTAAACAGTCAGTGCAACTCTTGGTGCTCTGGGGAATATATTATTTGTTTTGAGCAGTGCTTCAGCACAGAAGAGCAGGTTCTGACCTTTATCTAGAAATTGTTCTGACCTGCTAGACAAGCATGTAATGTGACAGTAGCGCTAGACTGTGATAAGGAATTCATTTTCCGTTGCCATTTTTCTTTAGATAGCTATGAACAATACTTAAAATATTGGTGAACAATTAAAAAATAAGTATTTTGTTTCCCTAATGAATTTTGAGTAATGAAAACACTGGTGACTCTTAATATTTTAAATTGTCATAAAATGTTATTTAAATGTCATGTGAATACATCAAACTAAATATAATAACCTTTCCTTAGAAATGATGTGTCAATAAGACATTCACAGCTCAACCATTAGCATAAGATGTTTAGAGAAATTTACAGGTGGAATTTGCTGCTGCTGTTCAACCAGAGCCAGAGATCTGTAGCATGGGCGCTCACCTCAGCCAGCTGCTGAGGTTGGGAAGGGAAAGCATTATCTCAAAATTCCCTCCATTTCCCCTGTTAGCCCAGATGAGAAAATTATACTGGTAGTATCAGCATTATGCATTTATACCTATGCGAAGATAACACATGCAAATTATGTAAAGTGCTTTATGTTCATTTTACCTGCTGGCAAACAGGGGAATAAGGAGATAAAATGATTTGTCCTGATAAAAATGCTGCAGCCTTCAGGTGAAAGTGAAGTTAGGCCAGCTCCAGGCACTACAGAAAATAAATAAATAAATAAATAAATAAATAAATAAATAAGACTGACATTCATATATTCTGTTAGCAAAGAGATGAGACTGGTATCCATTTTAGTTAGTTCTTAGAAGTACCTGTAAAGGCTATAACTGTATGGAAAACCTCATCAGGATTTTTCATCAAGTGATTGGTTCTGAAGTAGCAAAGGGTTTTACCATGCCAAATGCATATTACATATTTTAGTGACATTTTCAAAATCATTTAAGTTTAAGAAAAATAATTTGGAGAGTTCTTTGCCAAAATGCTATTTCAAAAACCCCAGCCTTCGTGTAATACGGCTCCACTTGCATTATCATTTGTAATCATCTACAAATTTCTTTTATTGGATTGTCAGTTTTTGGAGATTCAGAAAATAAGTACCTAATAAAATAAATAAGTATTATTTTGTTTGATTTTAGGTTTGATTTTAGGTTCAACATTTCCTCTGTGAACAATTGACATTTTATTTTAAATATGTTATATTGCATACATGTATGTAACTTGCCAAAATCTATATGCTTTCTATACAAGTCTCTAAATCTTCCAGGATGTAGACATCAGGAGGTATGTTCTCAGGACAAAATTGAAAATGCATTTAAAATGATACAAAAAATTATGTTGACTTAAACAAATCTTGCTTTAAGTTACAGTAGTTTATATGGTGCTTAGTTCCTATGGACTTCTGTTGGTCATTCTGTCTGAATAAAGGTTGGAAAATATCCTAGACATGTAGTGTGGGGAAAAAAGAAAAAAAATCAACTCCTGTAATTTGGCTCCTTAGAAGATTTGCTATTAAGAAACCAGGCACCAACTGGTTTATTAATTCTGTCTTTTCATAATTTTCAGCAACAACTGATCTCCAGATCAAATGGCTTTCTGACATGTCTGATGATGATACAAACAAAATAAATAGTATTTTGGGCTTTCAAAACTAGAAAACAATACTATTGAATCTTAAATACTTCAAAAATAGTGCTATTGTATCTGTGATGAATTAACACCATGGGAAAGGTTTGTTGAAAAAAATGAATAATTTATTTTAGGCAGTGTGGATATAAATAGAAGAAAATCTTTCAGTCACACATTACCTTCTTCAGATAATTTATCTCCTTAAACTTTTCCATATCTATTCTCAAAAATGTAATGTTAGTATTAGGAGAGACAGCACACAGATTTTTTTATCTGTATTATTTAAATGAAAGACTTACTGAGTTATTATCTTGCAGATCCCTTAAGAAATCCCAGGCTGACTGTTTAGTTTTTCTGCCTTTTTTTTTTTTTAAATATGACAAGCAGAGTTTATTTACAGCAGTAGTAATTTATCCATGTATCTTGATCACCAAAAATGGTTGTATGACTGTCACTTTCCATCCATATATCTGTCCGTGACATCATGGCTTATTAGACCATGCAATGTGTTTGCCCTCATTAGTGGGTACAACAGTTGACTGCTATCTTGTTTTTTTTTTTGTAATTGGTAATTAGAAATTCATCATTTATAATTACTCTTGACAGTTATTGATCATATGGTATTGTAGAAATAAGTTGTCCTTGGAGATCAACAGAATAAATCCACATAATTAATTATATTTAGACTTTGAAGCCCTAGCTCAATATCTCTAATTTTGCTTGAGGTTAGCTGGGTGAAGTTCACTGTTTTCATAAGTTTTTTGGAAGTATGTTATTCCCAAAGTGTGAAATTGGCACTTTGGTAAACAAATAAGTTGCAGTCTGATTTTGCATAACAGTGACCAGCATTGTGATGGTGAGTACTAGTCTCCTGTTGACTATATAGAAAAGTTACTAAAGACAGGATGTTGTAGTCTTCATTGACCAATCCTGCCAATATTCTTTTCCTGTTTTTTTTTTTTCTTTAAGTAAAGATTGCAACATCAGACCCTCAATTTATGGAATTTTTTTTAGGAATCTTCAGCATTTTTACTAAGAATCACAACTAGGGATTCATCGTGTGTTTTGTAATCTATATTTATTTATTTTGTTGTTGTTGTTTCCTCCGTGCAGGTTTACATATGAAATTGCCCCTGTTTTTGTCCTCATGGAGCAAATAACACTTCGAAAGATGAGAGAGATCATTGGATGGTCCAATAAAGATGGTGATGGAATATTCTCCCCTGGTGGGTTGCACTTCGCTCTTGGTGGCTTGACTAAAACTTCAAAAATAAAAATAAACATAAGCAGTGCTTGAATGCCCACATTTTTCATGAAATATCTGCAACTCAAAATGACATGTCACAACTTTAGAAATAGGCATTTCCCATTTGATGTATACATTTTGTTCAAACATAGCACTAGTTGAAGAAAATACTCTCTATCTTTTGGTATGGCTGTGTGCCATAACAAATGGCTATATAGAAATCCATACAACATTTTAAAACTTTGTGAGCCAGGTAACTATTTTTTTATATATAATTTACTTACTATTGCCTTATTCTAATACCTTATTCCTGGAGGTGCTGAGCAACCACAAACCTCGCTGACCAAAAACTTTTGAGAATCACCTACTGACTTCTTTGGTGAGGATTTGGGCACGCAGTTGGGTAATGTGCAACTGGATGTTGGTCACATCTTGTGGTATAGTTTTTCCAGATATATGAGTTCCTAAAATAGGATTTTGAAGAGCAGGCCAAAGTGTTATACGATGAAGGCAATATAAGGGTTGTCAGCAGTGGCAGGAAAAAAAATGGAAACCATGCAGAAACCCTAGGGCCTGTATGTGGACAAAATGGTCACCTAACAGAGCTCCACATTTGTAGGGGGGAAATATGCTTCATCAGAGGATGAAGGACAAACTCCACCTCCCTCTGGGATAATCAGCCTAAAATCTCTGAATGCACACTTCATTGTCAGTCACATCTGCAAGAAAAATATGGAAGAGCCTTCCTAAAGTTCTTGTTGGTGAAGAAATCTCAGAGGAATAAGTTCTCTTGGTTTTTATGGATGAGATTAGCCTCAATAAATGTTGATGCCTGCATTGTACAACTGTGCTGGCTATCCTGGCATCTTTTTGTAAATAAATCAAGAGAAATAGATGCTTTTCCTAAATTATCTTTTTTCAAAAATAAGTATCAAAACAGATTAGCTGCATCATAGCCTATGAAGTACCTCCTTCTGTTAACTGACTACCAAGGGAGCCGAGGATAACTAGCTCAGATGTAGAAATCTACCTTTAGGCATTTATCTCTACATCTTTGATAAGATGGAATAAAGCCACCCAGCATGTGACATTTCTTCAGTCCCAGTCAATTTGATAAGTTTCTGCTATTCTGGCTAACAAGAATCCATCATGTAAAGGCAGCATAATGAAAATGGATGCCTTTAGGAATGTGTTACAAAAATATCAGCATTTGGGAAAGAGATAGGAAATCCTGACTATCATTATGACCTTCCAGAGGGTCTGTCTCTATCTTGTTTAGACAGGTAACCAGAGATTTATTTTTCAGATATTTATTTCATTTCACAACACAAGAGACATGTTTGTCTTTGGTCTAATATGCTTTTTCTTTTCCTTGTAATCACAACTTCATTATACATTCATTCACAGGAGGAGCTATCTCCAACATGTACAGCATCATGGCTGCACGCTACAAGTATTTCCCTGAAATCAAAACCAAAGGCATGGCTGCAGTCCCTAAACTGGTTCTTTTTACCTCGGAACATGTAAGCTTGTTATATTATTAATTGTTAATTTACTGATATATATTTTGAAGATGTTGTACCATCTAATTACTACTCCTAAATAAGCATATGTTTTGTTGCAGAGTCACTACTCGATAAAGAAAGCTGGAGCTGCACTTGGATTTGGTACAGACAATGTGATTTTGATAAAATGCAATGAAAGGTAGGTTTTGATATATTAAATGTGTTCATCTGTTAAATTTGTTTTATTGTGCTTAAAGACTGGTTCAGTACAGTGTGTCAAGTTGCTAATGGCCTGATGAGAAAATACTATTAAATTATTTCAACTAGCTAGTATTTCTATGTGCAATCTTTAATTTTCTTTGTCTTTCTGTTTCTGCAATAATTACAGAGGCAAAATAATACCAGCTGATTTAGAGGCCAAAATTTTGGAAGCAAAACAAAAGGTTTGTGATCCTTAGAATTAGAGCTTTAATGCTCATGTTAATAAAATGTGTTATCTTGCCCTTTGAAGGCTGAGGGTTAACATTAACTGAGAATGTTTTAATAATATTTTCAGATGTTTAATTATGCATTTATGTATTGTTTTAGGCAATCATCTCTACATCTTGTTAAGGTTTCCATTTACTGTTTGAACTCTCTATATTTTTAATATTTATATTTTATTCTCTATATTTTATTTTATGTATTTTTAAATTCGGTCCCACATCTGTATTTTCTGATTTCATTTTATTTTATAATTTTCTGTTCAGGAATATCTGCTGGATTGGAAATGTCTACTAGAAGTATCTGAAGTACCTGGAATTTCTATTTGGGAATATTGGGAATAAACCTTGTGTTTGAAAAAAAAATATTAAAAAGTAAAGCTAAAACTAATTTTAGTCAAACCTTAAATTTATTCAAAACTATGGAAAATTTAGATCAGTCCTAAAATTCCCACAGAATTCAAGTGTGATTTTGCAGGATCAGTAACTGTATTGTGCGCATTATTATGTTTTTATTTGAAGTATTCATTATTACTTTTTGAATTAATGTAATGAAAAATCTATTAATATTCTATAGAGCTACTAAAGTTGGAGCTTTTTTTTAAAAAAAAAACCTTATTTACATTTGGTCATTCTTTAAAGTTGCAATTCACATTTATTTCACTTGCTTTGATTGGATAATTCCATATTTATTGTTTTTGTTTTGGGTTGCTTTGCTCTGCTTTGTTCCTTTTATGCTAGACAAACTAGATTTAACTTTACTTGATATTGCTATTTTGTTACTGAAGCATTTGAATCTCCTAACTGAAAGAGATTAGACAAAACACTGTATTCCGATTAACTAATTTTGTGAGGTTATAGTATGATAAACACAGTCAGTTTATTCCTACCATGTTCCAGTTTGTTAGTTTTTACTGTTGCTTATGTGCGTCTTTCACACGGGAAGAAAAAACATTTTAAGATGGGAAAATGTAGCAGCAACAATTCTAAAGACATTTTCACAAATTTTTTTCCTGGGCTAGGTTGGATTTTATATTCAATTAATATTTTTATTTATATTGTAGGGATACATTCCTCTCTTTGTAAATGCAACTGCAGGCACAACAGTATATGGAGCCTTTGATCCAATACAGGAGATTGCAGATATATGTGAAAAATATAACCTCTGGCTGCATGTAGATGTAAGTAGCTGAACAAAGTACTAGTTTATCTGAATACTTGAAACAAATGTTTGAATTAAAATATTTATTATTAGAGCTGGAGTAAATTAAAATATGTTACGCTTTTTTTTTCCAGGCAAAACAGTGACTCTCTTCTTTTTTCTCTCTATTCCAGGCTGCTTGGGGAGGTGGACTCTTAATGTCCCGAAAGCATCGTCATAAACTAAATGGAATAGAAAGGTACTACATACTGCTTATTAGTATTATTGTAACTGAAGCAGTTTTATAGGGGTGCATGACACTTCACAAATGCATGAAAAGATGACTTTGCTGCAGTAAGGAGATTAAACAGTAAATTAAACAAAAGCAAGACAGACAGGAGAGGTTCAGACCAGGAAGATTAAAGCAATACTGCAGAAGAAAACAGCTGAGAAGATGCACAGCTGAGTGGAAGGTAAGCAGACTTGAAGGGAAAAAAGGATATTGGTTGGCAAAAAAAAGAGGAAGGGAGGTTGTCCTAGGCATAGCTTGGAACAGGTCCCAAGTCTGGAAATGGGCAAAGCGAGATTTGAGAAAACCAAGGTGCAAGGACTTGAAAAATATAAAATATAGGGCTTTGAGAATAGCAATGAGGAAGGAAGAGTACAAAAACGCAAAGACATGACACTATGGGAATTTGCAGAGTTTCTCTCCTGAATGAGATTTGCAGTCATTTTCAAAAAATAAAAAGCTTGTGTTCTGTCTGAAAATTGAGCAAAGATCCTCTAAAAGGGCTTTCCCCATTGTGAGCATTTTATACAGTAAGTGAAGAAAAAGCATAGAATAAAGAATGGTATGAGTTGGTATGCAGAAGGACTGAACCAAGCCAAGGAAGAAGAAAACCACACGGACCTTTCTGGTGAGGGAAAGCGGTGTGTGGCACAGGGGTAGCTCTGAAGTAGCAGAACCATCTCAACCTCTGTCCAGTCGATCTGCCAGTCACTCATGCAATGGCATCAGGTCTCATATGGAATCACACACCACACACTGGTTTGTCACACACCCCAGCTGGGATCTACTGGCAACACTTAGGGTGGATTTGGCCTGCCTAGAGACTTGTACATACAGGGCCTGACACACAGCTGTGGCTGCAGGGCTTGAGTTGCTCTGGCTGCTCTGCAGGACAGAGCATGATGTTTTCTTGTTAAAATAAACTTAATGTTCCCTAGGAAAGCTATTTTAAACTGCCTCTGTTTGGAACTTTGAAATTAAATAAATATGCTCAGCTGGACTGTAGTTCTCACTTAAAAGAAAACGAGCTGCTACACAAATTCCTGTTTCTTACATACTCCCTGTGAGCTACCATTTTAGTTTCTGAGAATAAAATTACTTCCTAAGCCTATTTCTAAGTAGTCTCCAAGTGAACTATGCCCTGCTGGGCTGCGCTGGCCACACAGGTCTTGGTGGGACATGAGCTCCAGACGTGCGGCCCCGGCTGCCCCTTTCCTGCGGCCCCGTGTGCTGCGGTTGAACCTCATGCAGGCTGGAATCGCCCCTGGACCCTCTGTGGGACTAGTGGGCCTCAGACTCTGGGGAAAATGAGTCACCACATTGCCCTGGATAGAGGCTCTGCCTGTGCCCCTGGGAGCAGCGTGGAGGAAAGGAGGAAATCTCTGAATTTTCATTGAAGCACATTGTATGAACCCATACAAAGTCTGTGAAATATACAACTGCGGACTTTCCTTCTCTAGAAAGCACTGGGACTCAAGGGGACATTTGGTAATTAATGACTTAGAATGAAGAGGTCAAGAGATGTGTGAAGCTGGCACATTTATTTTCGCATCCCCGTTAAACTGCCTAGGATAGTGTGTTAAAATTACAGAACATGTCATGTGTTTGGCCAGTAAATTAATCTTGGTCATCCATTTGTACTTATCATAAAATGTTTTAAATTTTACACACAGAAGAGTAGGAATGTGCTATAAAGTTTTATAGCCTTTTAATAATCCGTGGGTTTAATAAGTTAATATAGAAAAGATCTCATATAGCTCTAACTGGAAAAGTGGATAAGCATTAGGAGTGTCTTTTCCTTTCCCTTGTATTTTTCCAGCAGCTATTGAAGGAATATTGAGGAACTGTATTTTCCTAAGTGCTCCAGGTTATTCCCTTAATTCTTTGCCCCTTCCATCAATCAGTACCTTGAACTGATATAAACCTGTCAAATTGTTCTTAGTTGGCATAATGCTGTTTCTAGAAGTGAAGTCTTCTGGGGATGGAGTTACAGTATCAGCTAATCAGCATAGCCTGACACCAATTGGCTGTGTTATTAACAATATAAAACTATTTAGCAGGCGATATTAATCCCGGAAAATACATTTCCTGGATAGTACAGCTGGGAAAGAAGACATCTGAGATATCAATACCCTCCATAGTGAAAATAAGTCAGAGCTCCATACATTTCCAGCTGAAAGCAGAAATCCGAGGTGACTATTGCAGGTTAAGTTTCTGCTTCCCAAACCTACCTGAATGTGTAAATTCTTTTGCAGGGCCAACTCAGTCACTTGGAATCCACACAAGATGATGGGAGTGTTGTTGCAATGTTCTGCCATTCTTATCCGGGAAAAGGTCTGCTTTCTATTTAATAATTAAGCAGTTAAAAAGGGAATCCTAAATATCAACTTTTACTTTTTAAGATGGTAGTGCAAAACCTATTCCATTTCATAAACTTCTTTTGGAGGAAATAAATGCACGATTTATGTCGTGCTTAGTTAGAAAAAGAAGGAAGTCCTTTTTCTGGTTTTGGTCAAAGATTCTGTGGGCCAGATGTTTAGCTGGGGTGTCTTTGCATATTCCAGTAACAAAACTAGAGGTATGCTAATACACTGTATTTGAGCACCTGCCCTACCTACCTATTACCTGCTGAATATATACCCTTTGTCTTGGTAATTATACACTGTTAAAACCACTTAAATAAGTGTCAACTATTTAACCTTACCTGCACATTTACCTTACCTGGCATGTCATCTGCTTCTGGGCAGGTTGGCTGCAGAGGAAATGATGCCTATGTGTAGAGCTGGAATGTAGGAGCTGGGGGCTCCAGCCCTGGATCTGTCACTGTTTTTCCGGGCAACCCATCTCTAAACAGAGAACTGTGATATCTACTGCCCTTTGTAAAATACTTTGAGATCTATTGCTGCCCAGCAGTGGCTATTGTTTTGGTGGCTGGCATGCTTGCCATGCTAACTATCGTAGGATTTTGGCAAAATTATTCTCTGCATGAGAACTCTGGGTGTATTTTGTATTTATCAGATATGACAGTGGTCTTTGAGTTTCTACAACAAACCACTAAGGTATTCTAGGGGAAATGCAACCTCCTTTAGAAATGTCATATATGTAAGATTTTTATGTAGTATATAATAATTTGCTTTTCTGACTTTCCCTCATATACCCTTAGAATTAATTCACAATTTTCCATTGGTCTGGGGACCATCATTTTAAAAGTAGCTGTTGCGAAGCAACTCCCACCCCAGAGTGGGGGGGAAGGGGGTAGTTTCTTATTTTTTAATATTTTTAAGGAAAAAAAAAGTATAGTTTAGCTTATTCATGCCTAGAGGATTACTAGTGAAAATTGTCATAAAGCTGGGCAATATATGATGTTGAAGTTTTCAACTTTTTTTTTCTTTTTATATAGTTACATACTGAATTGAGAGATAATAAGTTTATTCTAATGTATAATTTAACATATCAAAAATGTAAACCTTAAAAATAGTCTTAAGTCCCAGTAGCCTGACAAAGTTAGTATGGGAAACTCAAAATCCAAATTCATTTAAGGATGTTTAACTGGTAAGGGTCTTCTAAGTGAGGTTATGAAATTGTCTGTGGATCCTAGTTCTCAAAACTAGGTCAGTATTTCATAATCTGGTCCTTTAAAGAACAATTTTGTATACATTTGACATACAATACTTACATTAATGTATATAGTTTCAGATGAAGTGTGCCATATAAGTCTTGTATACATTCAAATATATGTTTTTTAATAATAGGGTATACTTCAAGGTTGCAATCAAATGTGTGCAGGATATCTTTTCCAGCAAGATAAACAGTATGATATATCTTACGACACTGGCGATAAGGCAATACAGTGTGGGCGACACGTGGACATTTTCAAGTTCTGGCTGATGTGGAAGGCAAAGGTAAATAATAAAGGTTCCATTCTAATATCAGAAATGTATATATTTCATCTGTAAGTCTCATACAACAGAGTATTTTTTAACAGACTACCTCTAAACATAGAGTTAGTATGTATCAAATCAAGAGCTGTTTAAGCTGTAGAACAATATTGGCCATCAGTTAATTCAGCTGGAAACTGGAATAAAGCATTAAGTCACTAGATGAGTGCAGTTCAAGGACAGTGCTGCAGTAAAAGCAGTGAGGGTAGGACATCAAAACAGTCTTCGGCGGTGATTCTGTAAACTCACATCAGGATTTTATGGCAGCAGCTGTGCAGACTTCATGACTTAAGAGGGTCTTTCTAGTCCTGTATTTTTATATATGGATTTGATTGGCAAGTTTGAAAACAAGGTCTGCTTTTTAAGGGAATTGCCTGTCTAATGATTTAACAGTTGATTCTCTGTCATTCAAAATAGTTTCCATTCTATGTCCATGCCCTTCAGCAAAAACTGGGAACCTAACACTTAATATTCTTGATATTTTTGGAAGTTGGAAAAAATAGAGCTAAAATCTATTAAAAATCAAAAGTTCTTTTAGTTATCATAATAAGTTATCTTAAAATCAGAGCAAAATCAGAATAATGAATATAGCTATCACAGATGTAGCCACTTATGTAGTGATTGATTACCTTTATTTTTAAATTCGAAAAAAAAATCCTGCTGAGTGTTTTACTTTATGTATGAAGTGGTTTACACGTGAAGCTTATCTGAAAAGATGATTGCATCAGAAAAGGAAAAATAGCCATATAGTTAATACTGACCTTCTTTTTAAAACAGGGTACAGTAGGATTTGAAAATCAGATCAACAAATGCCTGGAACTGGCAGAGTATCTCCATACTAAAATCAAAAATAGAGAAGAATTTGAGATGGTTTTTGAAGGAGAGGTAAGCTTTCTTTCAATTAACCAGCAGGCAGAAGCCAAATCTATGAAATTCTGAAAATAGTCTTGACAATTCTCAGAGTTTTTCAACCCAGCTATGTTGAGCTCTTAGTTTCCAAAGAATAACATGACTGTTGAACATTGGACAGCCTTTTGGTCAAATGCATGTGTTTTTGTGTTGCAAATATCCAGTTGATATTCTCAATTTAGGGTATTAAGACTACCTTAATAAAGCTATTCATGATAGCATGCTAGATGTTGCCACATACATAACTATAAGCCTGCTATTTTTGCTGTATTTTCAGTTGCTAGTGCCACTACATAAACTTGTGGCTGACAGAATAATAAATATGCTCTCTCTTTATTAATAAATAAAGGAAAATTGTTTTTCCCTTCCTGGAAACCTGGAAAACAGTTCCTCTTAGGACTGCATGAGAGCGAAAAGCTTTTGTGCTTTATTAGCACCCTAAAACATTATAGATGGAACAACTAACGTGGTAAGATGGCAAATACAAATAGCAGTGTTGTAATGCATGTATTTTGTTCTAACATATAGAACCAGCAAAGTTAATACTATTTTTGGGCTTCCATGTCTGTGTTGAACTATGTTGCTGTACTACTGTGAGCAATCTGTATTGCTGTGCTTATTGATGTATGCATTTGGTTATTCTTTTTGCAGCCTGAGCACACAAATGTATGTTTCTGGTATATTCCACCAAGTCTCAGGGGCATGCCGGACTGTGATGAGAGAAGAGAAAAGTTGCACAGGGTATGAGGCCTATATTAAATGCAAAAATGCAATCTACAATTTAAACACCAAATATTCCATTTATCAAAAATAATTTGCAAGATATGTTGGCACATGTTGCTGGTTAGGCACTTGATACCTTTTCCCCTTTCTGTCCTATTTATATGGTGGCAGAAGTCACGTTTCTTTTCCCTATAGAACTAAATACAGAACAAGAATCATTGTTTGTTATGAATCATTTGTATGGCTCCAGAAGTGTATGTTAGTTTCAAAAGTAGCTAGGGAAAAAGTGGTCCCTGATGAGGACTGCACATCATCAAGGGAAAGGGAAAAGGAGCTGTTTGAAAACGGTAGATCAGATAAAGGACCTGGAAACCTATGCATTCTTAGGTCTTTATTTTCATTTTAAATATTTTGGTTAGTGACGAGCGACTTCACAATATTTGACTAATTAATGCATTTGGGTAAAAACGAATACCCTTTGAAGAATTTGGGGATAAATTTATTTTAAGGGATGATGGAAACGTGAGGACATAGTAGAAACAGCCAGGAAAACTTTTCACGGTAATTAGAACTCAACGGAAATGAAACACATTACGTTAGTAGTAGCATTTTAGACAGAAGTGGAGTGAAGTAAATTCAGGAGACAAAAGAATGAAATAATAGTTGTCAAAATGAGTTGCAATTTTTTTTGTGTGTGTGTAAGGCAGAAGAATAGGCAAACCTGGGAGGTTTTGTAGACTATTTTGTGGCTGCATTAGGCTGGAGAAAGGCAACAGAAGACAACCGCAATTGCTGGGTGAAGCCAGTGACGTGTTAAAGAAATTGCCAAAAGTGAGAGAGAAAAAAGGAAGATGGATGAGACCGAAGAGAAAAAATACATATTTGACTTTGTTCTCTTAAATGTTAGAAGCTATTATAAAGTATCCTACAAAACAGTAAAACAGCCAGAGAAATGGCCTTGGCTGGCAGGGAGTAAAACAGGACAAATAAGGTCTGAATGGCAAAGCTGTGCTTAGATGACATCACATGTTAAGTCTATTGGAACATTATTCCTTATAAATCAAAGCAAGAAATGAAACTGAGGTAAAGGTTTTGACTGCAAAACTACTGAGTTTCCACAGCTTATGCTAACAGAAAATATTATTTATGAAATAGATCTGGTTTAAATTTTTCCATCTTTTTTTTTTTTTTCCCAGCAAATTGGCATTCAGAATACATAATATTCTCATGGAAAGCATCAATGGTCCTTGAAAATTTTGGAGAATATTTTCAAAAAAAGGGAGAACATCTTTTTTATGATAAAATCTTTTTTTTTTAATGCTGTAGCAGAACAGAGTGCTTTTAATGTCATCTAAATGTGCAGCATTGAATATTGAAAATGTGATTATAAATAACTTCATTTTCAATGTTCAAACCATAAGAATAATTACTTAGCACATAGAAATGACATATAGATTTGATATCCAAAATTATTTCATATAGAATACTCTAGGTTGCTATTAGTCTCTTGAAAAAAAATTCTTAAAAGGAGGATTTCATTGTTGCTCATTTTCCTTTAAATATCCATACCTGGAAACATATTTAGTTTTTCAAGCTTTTTCTTTTATAGATTTTTAATATAATATTGTGCCTTTACAATTTGTCTGTTTCTTTTTATGTTCCAAATTCAGAAATGCTGTGACATAAAAAGAGAGGAAAAAGCTTCTGAGTTACTTATTACTTTCTCTCTCTCTCTGTCTGTCCCTGTTATATTTTTTTCATTGCTTGTTTGTTTCTTTTTTTCTTTTTCTTTTAATTGTTTTGTTAATAAAGGTGGCCCCGAAAATCAAAGCCCTGATGATGGAGTCAGGTACTACCATGGTTGGATATCAGCCTCAGGGGGATAAAGTCAACTTCTTCCGAATGGTCATCTCAAACCCAGCAGCAACTAAATCTGACATTGACTTCCTCATTGAGGAAATAGAGAGACTGGGGCAGGAGCTGTAGTACAGTGGTCAAATTATTTATTTCTCTAATTCACTGTTTTCCAGTACTGGCTATTTTTAATCCAGTTCTGCAGAACATGTTTTAAGGAAATTCTCTTTCTGTAAGCTCCAATCTCCTGAAACATCTTTAAACAAAAAATCTATAGGATACTGAAACATATATGTATTGGTAGATAATTTTACTGAGGGAACACGTGTTATCTTGAAGTTGAAGTACTATTGACTCTTACATTGGTTTTGCTTATTTTAGTAAGCAGGAAGTGAATAAGTACTAAAATAGAAATTTAAGAACTCTACATGGTATATATGTACACTATAAATAAATATCTATAAATAAATATATATATATATGAAATATATATATATATGTATAAGTGGTTATAAACTTAGATCCAAGCCACAGCATGTTTTCCACCTTAAGAGAAATAACGTTTCCTTCAACAACTAACTATGTGGATAATGTGCTACAGATTTTTCTGGCAGGTAAAAATAGATATATAGAAATATTTCTAAAATGTAGATTCTAGGAGCTAAAAAGAAATGTTTCACAGTATTAAATCTTATTGTTGGTGCTTCTCTCACATACAAAACAGCAGTCTCTAACAGCACCTTTGAGTAAAATAGTTGTACTTCCTCTTTAGCATCACATCGGGGATAATTGTAGCAGAGTCATTGTAACAGGTATATATTGCTGTATTTTTAGAGGTTTAGAGGTTAATTTGTGTAGATTGTGTATATTATTGTTAAATGACTTTGTGTAAAAGGATTTAAATGTAATAGTTTTACAGCAAGATAACTGTTCAATTGCAGGTATATGAAATATTTGCTTATTTATATGCAGAGATTTACCATGCTAAAGAGTTGTCTTGTATTTTCTTCCATTTGTAATGTATCCTATTTATATATTACTGAAGTTCTAAATAATGTTTATGGTATTTTAGTGTATTTGTGAGCCAAAGAAAACGTACAAAAATATTAGTTGACACTTTCATTTAAATATAATGCCCTCAGAATAATGACTTACAGATAATTTTACTGATTATAAGGAATTCTAAAACTGTATATAGAATGTCTAATAATGAAATCCCTTTAATTTAATAGGATTTTCAGTTTTATTAATTGTAATGTCAGACTGTCTGTTCAGTGTTCTGAATGCTTTCCTAGTGAATACTGGTTGCTAACCAAGGCCCCTGTGATTGTGTTATATTTCAGGACTAATCTCTCTTATTTTGGCTTAACTAAATTCTATAGAAAGATTCCTGAAGGTCTATAGCATTTCTGTAGGAGTCGTTTCAGTGAAATGGAGTTGACTATACATTTTGGAGCTTATAGAATAAACAAACCCAGAAGTCATCTCAGATTCTTTAAGTACAGCTGGCTTGGCAAAACAGGCCACACTTTTCAAAATATGGACACCAGAGTCATATGCAGCTTGTTCCATTTTAACGATTAGGTAATCGATACTAGCAAGTGGAAAACTCCATGCCGGAGGCAGAGCAGTGGAACAGAATGGAGATTCAATAACCGTTTGCCTATAGAATCACTATCATGGCAAGAAATGGGACACACTAATTCTAAATCTTCTCATACCTGATTCCATAGCTATCACCCATGGAAGTCAGTAATCAGTTGCTGTTTTTTTCCCCCCACATCAACACTAAAATTAATTTTAGAAACATTCAGTGAAAGAAAAGACTTGCACTTTGATTTAGGATTGCAGTGGCAGCGCTCCCCACCTTTGAGGCTTTGCCGTACGTGCCAGGAGAGCAGTGCAGCCTCTGTTGCTCCTTGGGAACGGTGGTAACGGCCAGGAGGGATTTCCATCCTCCCGGTGCTGCTGGCTGCGTCTGAGGATGCCATCTCACAGCTCTGGTTCACTGGCAGATGGACAAGGAAGAAATTGTCATGGTAAATGCCAGGTCATATGATGTGGCCTTCCCAGCTTTTCCTAGGGCTCCTCTTCAGTCCTCTTCTCTAAGCCTCTGTAAAACTTTTTTCCTGAAATCATTTAAGTCTAAAAATTATACTAAATTTTCACTCTCTTTCAGCTTTCTAGTCATGACTTTCAGCAGATTATCTAAATTATTACTTTTATGCCATAAATTTCTCAGTGATCTCAGCAGTACATGATTCCTTTTGTTAGATTATTTTTCTCTTGACACAGCTGTTCATGTCTTACTTTCTTAGTCTTAACTCTTATTCCTCCTTAATTATAAACCTGATATCTTACCATGTCTTCAATATTTAACATTTTTCATTTAAAATCCATGCAATGGGACAGAAGACCTGCAATTTAGAAGCAGTCAGCATGAACGCTGGCTACAGTAGCCACTTCCATAATGTTAAATGTCATTCCTTATAGATACAGGCTACTCATCAAAACCAGGAGGCTTCTCATTAGAAGCTGTTTTCAGGAGTATGAAGGGAGTCTGTTTTGAATGTATATGGCACATTTTGAACCATAGACTTCTGCTTTGAAGGCTGGTTTCTGTCACAATTTTACTTTATTCAAAGACCAGCTATAAAAGACCTCTGTCTTTGCTGTTTATGTGAAACAATATAAACTAGGATAACAAAGGCAAAGATGTCTTACTACTAGCCCAGCTTCAGTGGGGGATTTTGCCTCTTTCACACAAGCAACACACTAATCCTTGTGATTTCGTCAACCAGTTCTTAGGTGAAAATTCCTGACTTCCTTCACCTCTTTAACTCCTTAGCCAAAGTATTTCAGTAACATTATTACTGAAGTTCTAAGCTCCCAACTTACCCTTAGTCCTTTAATCTTAATATTGTAACTGCATGATTTTTGTATCCAGATTATCTCAATATTACAATAATAATTTCTAGTAGGTGAAACTTTATACCCCTAGAAGCATATAAACCAGGTGAAGAGAATGAGTCTCATATAGCTCACTCCAGGAAAAGGCATAGTATGATTAATCTAAGGCCACACAGCAAGCCTCAGGCGGCCCTTGGACAGAACCTAGTTCTCTTCTGCACATGTAAAGTATGTTTCTCACTAAAATCTTTGCTTCTTCATTTAGTGGAGCATCTTATTTTTGGAAGATCAGAATATTAGGGGTTGCGGCTGTTACCAATGGTGACTTGAAGGTGGACAGGAGCAACAGAGACCCTTCCGCCTCTGTCAGAAGGGCAGGATTGCAGTCTCTTAAGACAAGGGCTTTAAATTTATCTTCCTACACTCTGCATTTTATCTTACTTTTCTGCAGTGTTGCATCCTGAGGAAGATGATACTTACAATTAGTTATTTTCTCATATCATCCAATGAATTTCCCCATTATGTCTACCTGCTTCCTTCCACAGGCACAGGACTCATGTCAGGACTCACTTGCAGCTTGGATAGATAATTTCAAAAGAGGAGTCAAGTTCATAGGTGAGAAAACTCATCTGTATTTTGTTCTCAATAGGTAATTTTAATCTGAGTAATATATTACAGCTTCTCAAACAAAAACTTACCCAGAATTTTTCTGTGCTTTAATTCATACACTACTGAGTGTGAAAGATCAAAAAGGATATGTGGAAGTGATGACTAATTCAAAGCATTGAAATTACAGGTGAGTAACTGTTTTTCTGAGGTTTAAAATATACTCTAGGATAGTGACTTTTGTCTTTAAAAATCACACTGACAGTCACTGGCATTTTGGGTGGGTGAATTCAGATCAAGTAAACAATAAGCAAGGTGTTAGCTAACTGTGTAGCTGCTGTGCTTATTAGCAGATATGATTTATGTGGAAAAGACTGATCATTGAATAAAAATCAACAGCAGCTGCTGATTTTTGAATGACAAAAATTCTGACCAAACTACTAAAGGTCCTTTTTCTGGAGAACATAGTTGGATTCTAGTGTTCATGGTAGACGGACAGAACCAGGGGCCTTGAGAATAACCTGGAATTTTAAAGTCATCATTTGTTCAGTTCATAATCTGTTATTTGAATGGTGAAAACTATGATGAGATTTTTTTAATAGAATGTCTGTTTTGTGGTTAAAGAAATGTCAAAATTATAAAGAAGATATGCAATGCAGTTTTAATTTTTCAATAAAAGTTGATCTTAAAACTGTCATTTTGTCTCATACAATTTGTGAGTTCTTTCATTTCCCTTTCTTACCTACTGAAGTTCGTGGGTGTGTTGTGTGTGTATACGAGTGATTGCATTTCTAACAAGTGAAATTCTTCATTAAGAGCGCATGCCTTTCTCTGAGCTATTCTAGCTCCCCTGCAAAGAGATGGTTCAAGTGCCCGATTCCTGTGAGCCCGGGCAGCAGTGGCAGCCGGAGGGAGGGGGTTCCTGGTGCCTCTGGGACCCCATGTCAGGCTCTGCCTGTGCCCTCCGCCAGCCTCAGAATGACTGGACATTTCTGCAAGCTCCTTCCCATGTCCTGACCCAGGGCCGTAGGAGGACAGAGCTGCCCAGTCCAGATCCCAACCTACAGCTTCTGCAGCTGCTGCTGTGCCCTCCAGGTCTAGCAGAAATGGGCTTTACTGCTGCACAGCCCTAGATCCACTTGGCTCTTGGTTTCATTGTATTGAGGAATTAACATCTCCAGAAAACTGACTGACTACTACTAACTGTTGGATTTCACTTTGGAAAATTCACAGCCTTTAAAGTGGTGATTAATTGTAGTAGTTAGCACAATGCCTTGCAATCTTAGACATATTTGTCTTGGTTTTATCTACGACTTAAAAATATATTATTTTAATTTGCTTGTAGGTAAGCTGCTCCAATAATTTGGTGCATTCATTTATGTAGGTTGCATTTTTTTTTCTCCAAGCATGTTACTTGTACTTTGTTATGTTATGTTTCAGGGTTAGTACATTTCTTTATATTCTTTTGCTTCATTATGGATCTTCAATTAGTCTACATATTTTTCAAGAGAGATTTTATGAACTTGAAAAGAACCATGTTTATTTTCCTTGCTGTAGACACTGAAAATAAAAATCGCAGTGAGTTTTTACTTTTTTTTTGCCAGTCCTAGTGAAATATAGTTTTTCTATGTTTACATTTCTACTGGTCTTGTCATCTTACAGTTATAATGCGATGCCTATTCTCTTGTCTTCCAAAGGTTATAATGCCTGCCTTTTTGCAAGAACTGATCAGATGCCAGATTGCATTTGTGCTTGCCGTGGCTCCCTAGTCATGTGAACTGTAGTTGCCACCAGAGCGCTGCCTCCGTTTGCCCCGCACTAGGACTGCAGCCGTGTTGAGAGCCGCGCTGAGAGCGCACGCACCAACCCCAGCAAAATGTCTTCCTTTGGAATACATCAGCATTGCTCTAAAAAGAGCTACCAGACTAGCAATTGCTACAATTTGCCTTCCCCAAAAGTCTAATTTTAGGTTGTCTTCTTTCTCGCAGAAAGTCTTTGACAGCAGTGTCAATAATTATGGTTAACTCTTGCTGAAGGCCTTCAGACCTCATGATGACTGTCTGTACACAACACTGCTATACCCATGCAGTTACTGGTGTGCTGAAAGTGCTCCAGCCCTGGAATAGACAGTCTTTGGGAGATTTGGAGACTCACTCATTTACTCTGCTGCTCAGTCCAGAGCTGTTTTTAGTAAGCTGGAAAAGTGACCCAAAGAAGGACCTGAAATCAGTGAGTATGCTATAGTGACTTGGTTGGACATTCAGAAAAATGTACATGACTGGAAAATGCCTCTTTCTTTCTCCTCTTAGCAAAGAGCAATCAATTAAAATAGCTTTATGAGCAAGTGATCCCTGTGTGGGAACACAGATTCAGTCTGGGCTTTGTAGAATGAACTACTAACTCATCTACCTAGCTACATAACCTCTGTGTGGGCATAGTTTCTGTACATATCTACATCTCTAGGGCAGCAACATCAAATTATTCCTCACTTAGAGGACATCCATTTTTTTTTAAAGGTAAATTATGCTTTGTGTCTTCCCAGCACTGTATATTCCTGACATTTTCACTGAAAAGAACAGACCCACTCA
Source organism: Tinamus guttatus (assembly GCF_000705375.1). The sequence continues at coordinate 53,488 of NW_010586515.1, forward strand.
AGTGTGCACGTGTGCATATGAGTGAGTGAGGGAGAAATGTTTCTCTGTGAGGCTACAAGACCAGGCTTTTACCTCTGTGTTTCAGTGGGAGATTAGACTGGGAGGGAAATCTATCAAAATAATAATAATAATAATAATTCAGATACCCTTTACATTGCTGGGTGCTTCAGATACAAATGAAAGGAAAAAGAGGTTGGTGGTGCCAAGGAAGAGTAATATGGCAACAATTCAACACCAGCAGAATTGCCCAGCCTGCAGAAAGCACACTTCTGTAAGTAATTTGCAAAGTAGTAAAGAATCAAAAGAAAGCAAGAAATCTATATATATCTAATATCTCTCTATATATTTTATATGTATATATAATCTGAACCATCTTGTAGTATGGTCTTTTGTAGGAATACATTAGATGTGGAAGTATATTTAAATATTTCCCTACCCATAACATTACTCATTGAAAGATGTGGACAGGAATTGTTGAGAGAGGTTAACCTTGGTTTTACCCATTTTATTCCTTTATTTTTAGCTATCTTACATAAGGATTGTTTTCTAATAGTGTGGACAATTTATAAATGTTATAAAATGTTGAACAATATATAAAATGGTAAAACAATATATAAAATGTTATAAAACACTGGGTTTGTTCTCTTTTGCTGTACGCTGTGCAGTGCAAATAACTTTTTAATGATCTTATAAATTGAAAATACTTATTATGTTATTCATAGTTATCCATGCACTGTAAGCCACATTGTAATTGGGGATAGTATTATAAGGTCTGTAATATTTGTAGGTTTCTGGGCTCAGTAACATTTCAAAGGATGCAACTGCTGAATTGATGCATCAGTAATGGTTGCTATTACTTTGCACCTGACTAATTCCTGGGATTTAGTGGGATTGCCCTTAAACAAAACAACAACAACAAAACAATACACAATTACAACATTACTAATTCATTCAGTTAGGTTGTAATCTGACGATGGCCTCTCTAACAGACTGTGACCTAAGAGCGTAAATAAAGAGGTAATTGGGAACCTAGGTAAAAGACAAAAGAGTGAGCTCACTCTGGTGTGGGTGCACTGAAATTTAGTGGAATTGCGTACAGGAAAACTAGGGCCAAATATGATGCACCAGAATGAGGTGTGCTCCTCTGCTTCTGTAAGAAACATGTTTTATAGGGTGAGTCAAAATGAGACAAATATTGATTCCCTGGCAAAACTTTAGAAGAGTCAATAAAATGGGATCACAAATTTTTCATCCCATTATTAATGATTAGTATTTATTTGGCCTAAATAGATATAATACTAAACATGCTGCTAATATTTCCTCATTGGTAAAGAATTATACTGTATATTTATAATGGAGAAATAAGAATATTTCCTCTAGTTGTATTAATGTTCTTATTGGTGTTAATCATTAGAAAAACTATATCAGGACAGAGAAGCTATAAAAGAGGTTGGGAGATGGGGTCTTCAATGACTGAGGTGCTTGGACAACCTGATGAATGACTGCTATTGATGAAGGCTTTTAAAATGGCGTCATTTGTAGAGACTTTTTAATTATTGTTTTCAGTAACTTTGTTGGTTTTCTAAAAAGTTTGCTAATTGGTAACTTTTGAGGGAACAGGAAACTAACTTTTGTTTTAAGCTGAGCTCCCAGCCCCAAGGGCAGCCCCTGCCTGCGCCAGCTCTGTGGGGACAAGACAACCCTCAGGCTGCATCTCACCTCCCTCTTACACCTCTCCTTGTTCCTCTGCCAGCCATTTCTGTGGCTTCCCTTTAAACCAGCGGGTAAACTGCCTTTCAGCTGCTGGCTTCCTGGCCACAAGAATTGCTTCTGCACTAGTGTGTTGATGGTGACAGCTTTTGCCTTCATGCTGGCTTAAATAGGAAAAATCCCAGAAGATCGTCAGCCCGCATCCCTGACCCAGCAGTGCTTGAGGTTAGGACAACATCCTTGTTTGTGACAAGTTTTAAAAGCCATGTAGGACCCTTGGAGAAATACTTTTGGTAGGTAGGATCCGTCTTCTTGAAAATACTACTAAGATCCTCCAGAAACATTTTTGAAAGTCCTGGTAAATGTGTTGCCCATCAGTTCTCTTTGACACACGACAAAATGCTACTCCTACAAGTAGGAAGGAAGAAGCCTTGCAATGACTAAGATTCACTCCTTACTGTTACGGATAACACCCCGCTCTTGGCAGTGTGCTCTCCCCCAGCAGCCAGCCCGGGCACTTGGGGAGCGACTCCTGTCCTGGCAGAGTCAATCCCGCGCTGGAGAAGCTGGCAAGAGGGGAGCCAGTGTCAGCGGGCAGGAAAGAGAAGCTTCAGCAACCGCCTGCCTCTTCCCAGCCAGCACAGTGAGTCCTCAGACCTGTTGATTGCATCGAAACCTACAGATCTAATCTCAGAATAAATAAAACATATGCAGCACAGCCCGGTGGGACCCAACTGGGCTTGCCAGCTCATTTCTGCCCAGGTTCGTGCTCACTGAGGAAAGTAAACGCTACCATTGCAGCAGGTTGTGTTAGTGAGGCCCACTGAATGGGTCTTGTCAGCAGCACGGAAAAGCGCTATTGCCCTGTATCACTGAGCTTTCCCCGCAGGCACTTCAGATGACAAACTGCTCATTTTGATTCTTAAGCGCCACACATGGGTGACATTCTTTGCTGCTGTCCTTAGTACATAGCAGGAGGCGGAGAGTGTTTCATCCACCTGCAGTGAGATGGAAAAGCAGTTTAAATAAATGGTCATTCAGGGACGCTGCATCTTGTAGCAAATTCTGTATTAATTCAGTTGAGCATCTTTGCATCCAGATAGCTGTGGAAGTAACTTCTGGCATGTTTACCTTTACTGAAACTCCCTGTTTTGCTAAATCACTCAGGAAACACTGCAACATTTCCTTGTTGTCAGTGGTGTCAAGAGCACTTGGATACTCAGGGAAGGGTTAACTCCAGCTCCAGCCTCTAGCCGCTCTAATGAGTACCTGAGAGCCAACTTTCTGAGGAAAATGACAGCACCTGTTTTAAGGCCAGGTTCACAAGATTAGGTTAAACCCCAAGCTTTCTCTCTCTATTTAACAAATTTATTTCTCCCGGTAAGTGCTCTGTAAGAGAAAAGCCCTCTGACCATAGTGAACTCATTGCTTATAGTTGGCTATCTGAGGAGTTTTGGAATAGGGGATTGCCTCTCCCCTGCATATATTATGTTATGTTACCACTATGTTTGATTGCATTCAAATCTCTGAATCTAATCACAAAATAAATAAAGTGTGTTCACAAGGTCCCAGCAGGGCCATCATCCTGTCCCAGTGATGTGACAAATAACAGTGAAAACTAAGACGATCCTCCTTTCTCTTAATATATATACATATATATATATATATATATACTTCCTTGTTGTGGAAGATAAAATAATCCTTCTTCTTGAGGCCTGAAGGGAAAGAAGTTATCAGCCAGTGGGGCAGAAGAGAATAAATCATGAAAGACTTCTCAGGGAAAATAAAAAAAGATAAAAGAGACGAGTTAAGAGGTTTTTTTTTCCTGAAGGGAGATTAGAAATAGCTTAAGAAATACACAGTGTGGAAGCTTTCATAGCACACGTCAGGGATGAAAATAACTCAAAATATAACAAAACTAAAAAGATCCTTTCCTAAGGCTAAAGCAGATTGCCTTCTTTGAGCTAGCAATGCATTGTTTCAAGCATGGCTGGAAGGAGGCTAATGGTGTTTAGTTTGTAGCTGTCCAAAAGACGAAGGCATGTGCCCTTCTGTGACTAATGAGCCCCCTTCGCCGGGCTGTCGGAGAGCTGCAGCTCCACGGGTGAGGAAAGGCAGTTTTGTGAGTAACACGTGCAGCCTACAGCTTCAATTCATCCCTGTGCCAGAGCCCTAAGTGTTGTATTTATCCTGCCTATCTCCAGCTCCCAATGATAATGTTTCTTTTATTCCTTCTCTCCATAAAGAAGGAACTTCTCTGACCTTTGTATTTCCTCTTCTCTCACCCTGTACATCTGTCCCAGGTAAGACAGGGCAGCAGAAGCTCAAAGGCAGGAAATCTGCAGCATACCTGAGCAGTTATATAGCGGCTGTTGTGGACAAGGCTGGTTTTGGGGAGCCACTGTCCTGTGCTCAAGGAAGCAGAGGGCAACGCCAGGGTTTGCAGCATGGACAGCTCTCCCGTAACTCTGCCGTGATGCACATGCAGGGTCCCCTTTTAAAAACTGTGGGGCTGCCTCTGTGCTTTGGTAGGGCATTGAGGCACTCTAGCAAAGGAAATATCAGGAATATCATCACAGGGCTGTCCCTGATAAGAATAATAGGTTTTTTTTTAGTTCTGTCTTATCAAGCCTGTAGAGCCAAGAGTTCTACATACCTACATTTGTTCTACATTTCTCTCCCAGCAATTTAATAAATCAGTCAAGGTCTAGATTTGCTTTTCTGCCCCATTGCTGTTTTATCTTGGATTGTAAATGCTGAGTCAGGAAATTCAGAGGAAGATTTTTTTTTGTTGATTTGTTTTGTTAACAAACTGAAACCCGGAGTTTTTGCCTCAGACTCACTTCTAGATAAAGGACTGTTGTAAGCAAACTGTAGATGGCTTCTTCATCTAAGAAAAAGGTATTTAAAGCCTTTTATAGAATCATAACAAAGTAATACATATCACTATACAAAACATTGGACACACAGGACACACTACAGAAGGGATTCTCTGCTCCAAAACAATTTTCTTGTTTGATTTATTATGCCCAGGAAAACAAGATTTAACATGGCCTTATTAAATAAAAAGGACTGCAGTAGCAACCCTCTGACTATCACCCTAGTTTCTTACTCTAAACTGTTTCTAAAGAACTCAAGTTTTTGGCTTACCACATGGGTTAAAAATGACTGACAACACGTGTGAGTGTTTTGTAATGAAGTGGTTGAAAATTGCTTAATTTATCCTGCATTATAAACCCTTTTCCTGGAACATCTCTAGCTACAGTACTTTCAAAGCCAGCTGCTATCTACAGCCAACTCATAGCAGGCCTATTAAGCCTCTTAAGTATTTGCATTCTAATTCCTAAGTGGTTCGGCCAGACCTTACTCCGTGCAAGCACTTTTATAATTAAGATTCTATCGGTGTTTCTATTATGAACTCTGTTTTCAGCCCAGCGCAGTTTAAGGAGATTTATTTTTAACAGTGAAGCAAACCTATTATCTGTGCTTTTGAGTACATTGTGCTATTTCCTAGTTAAAAATCAAGGAAATCTTTGAAACATTCTGACATTTGTCATTAACTCTCAGTCCTTTCTTAACCATCCATCAAGGCATCTTTTATTGTGAGTATGTAAATTTATTTATTCCTCTCTTACGATTGCTCCTCATGGTACATTCTGTAAAAATGATTAACTCTGTCCTTTAGGCCAGAAACTGGGAGGAAATGGGACAATCGTTTTGCAGGTTGAGAATAACTCTGGATGCAGAGAGGGGAGGACATTCATTTCACTAAGCTCATTCAGAAATTCAGGCCCACGTTTTTAAAGCTTTACAGGAGTAGATGATGTCTATTTTGGAGTTTCATCTATGGTCTTTTAGGTCAGGTAAAAGCACTGTGGTCACAAGAACGAGTTAAAGAGTCTCGGGATATAAAAGGGTATTCTGTCAAGAACCTATCACTAAATAATCCGTCAAGCCTCTCCCCCTTGTTTGAAGATGGTTAGTGAGTATCTAACTCTATGAGAGCTATTGGCCGTCAGCCAGGCAGAGATCACCCATGTTACAGCCAAGTTGATCACTTATGCTATGAGTTGGTAAAGCTGAAAATTTACAAAACCTTTAGTTAAATGCATATGTATTCAATTTATGGCACCTCCACAAATTATTTTTGCTGAGGTTCTGTTTTTTGAGATAAGAATCCTGATTCTGCTCTCAGCCCACTTGGGGAAGAGAGCTGTGCCACCTGCAGCCCTCTGCAGGTCCCTCTAGAGGAACTGTCCCTAGTGATACCGGAGTGTGACAACCCCGAGTGCATCTCGAACGCGTCCTCCCAGTTCTGACAGCGAGCCCACCCGCGGCTCCCTGACGGAGCTGGGCTCGGCCACGTGTGTCCTGCGCGCGCCGCGGCCCTTCCTCGTGCTGCCGTCACGAGCTGCCGCCTGCCCCAGTGTCCCCAGCTGAGAGGTGCTGCTGGAGACCTATTGGCTCCAGCTGTTTCTCTGCTGGAAATTTTTAATTAATAAACAAGACCTGCTTCTCCTCTCTTGTACAGTGGTGAAAAACAGTGATAATGCAATGGAAGCTGATGGCATTTTGTAGCAGTTGAAATATGTTAATAATTTGAGTGGTCCCCGGTGTTCTGCTGAGCACAAGGGCAGAGCTGGCCCTGCAGCAGTCTCACTGGAAAGACTACGCATGCCTGAGAGCAAGCGGTCCAGCTAGTACCTTCCTTGCTTTCATTTTATCCCCTTTTTAGCTGCATAGCAACTAATGGCCATAAAACCAGCTTTTAAAAGCCCCACATTATTCCTGTATTTAATTAACTTTCAGAGCATCCGACCATAGTAGCTCATCACAGCCTGCCTAGTTTCAGGGGGTTATTTGGTTTGAGGCTCACTAATGCTTGGCTTCAATTCAAAACAATTCCCTGTTACTTCTCTTTACATTTCACACATGATCTGAGGCCCAGAACAGCCCGGCCTTTTTGCAGCTGTCACCAGCAGCAGATAAAGAACAGGTTCTTGAGCCTCTCACCTCTCACACATGCTGATCATCCCTGACTTATTAGATAGACAACCTCAGCCCTGAAACACCTTGTGTTCCTACACTAGGATTGGAGACAGTGAATGTGAGCCCTACCAGTGGATGGATGTAAGATTTCTATGTGTCTGCAGGCTTCTACCCAGCATTTGCATAGGTAGAGACACTTACAGGGTAGAGCAGGAGGTTCTGTGCTTTCTGCCCTCTGCTAGGGTGAAACTTGAAGTATTTAGGGTTCACAGACTAGTGGATGCCTTCCAAGTAGCCACAGTTTGCTCCTTGTGTGCTTGCAAGAGAGATTAAACTCCCTTGGACACCACTTACCAATGAGCTGTTCTTAAGACACGCATCAGACAAGACACAAAGAGGAGAGCTTCCAACCTGCC